>KV453856.1:327445-410347 GCA_001661425.1 Ogataea arabinofermentans
GGAGTAGCAGATGATGATGATGATAATGATGATCCAGAGCTAGCTGATGAAGTTGGAGTGACAACAGATGTAATGACGGTACTAGTTGAGAAGGTGGAACTTCCACTGCTAGTCAAGTAGCTTGAGATAGAAGTGATTGTGCTAACAACAGAAGACGACGACGAAGAAGAAGATGCAAATTTAGAAGATGCAGAACCAGTAGCTGATGATGAAGCCAATGAGGATGATTGTCCAGTAGTAGCAACCAAAACAACCACAGTAGATGTAAATTCTCTTGTTGATGAATCAGCTCTCTTGGCCAAACCTATAGTAGTTGTTCCAACAGCAGTAGTGACAGTTGAGATTTCAATAACACCAGACTTGGCTGAATACCAAACAGTAGCAGTAAGGGTGATAGAGTATCCAGTCGCAGGGTCATCTTCTTCAGTTGTACCATCAATCTCAATTAACAAATCTTCAGAACCATCGTAACCTTCTGGACGATCATCGTACATGTAATCCATAACACCATTACTAGATGATGATTCTATTAAAATATCTTCAGAATCAAGAGTACCTTCAACACCGGACTCAGATAAATAATAATGATTTTGTTGAGTTCTTGCTCTCAAATTAACAGCACCAATGATGAAGTCTGGGTTATCAGAAAGATCAAATGAAAAGTCTGGAACGGTAACTGAATCATTGCTATTTTGACCTCCATTCAAACTAATTTGAAGTTTTGGTATAGTAGTGGTTGTGTAAGTTGAATAAATTGTGGAAACTTCCAAAGATAATGAGCCAGATGGACTACTTGTGATTGAAGAAGAGGAAGATGAAGGGCTTCCAGTTGGTGAGAATGAAAATAGGAAACCAGACGAGTAAGTTTGCGAAATACTTGATGAGGTCGATGAAGATAACGTTGGAGTTGATGAAGGAGCAATTGATGATTCTGAAGTTGAAACTGGCACGGATGATATGATTGACGACGAAGAAGATGATAAGGATTTCGAAGATTCATACGCTGAAGATAGCGAAGAAACAATCACCGGGAATAAGTTGGTGATTTCATATGATAGAGTGAACTTTAGAGCTTGTGAATAACCATCGAAGATTCCAATAATTGTAACATTGTAAGTACCAACGTAAGAATCAAGATCAAAGTCCTCAATGGCAGCAGTGATATCAACTTTGATATACTCACTATCGTCGAAGTCGAAGATATAAACTGCTGAGCTTCCAGAGGTGAAGGTATCCACATAATTGTCAGAACTTGAAGTAGTCCAATCTGCCGTATCACCTGTATAGACAACAGGACTGGTTTCAAATTCATATCCATCAGTGTAATTTGTGACGACACCAACTTCAGTTAAATCGTATCCTGACTGTGGAATGTAAATGGACCATTCAAGCGCATGCTCTGTTGTATATAGACCTTCAATATAAGGTGATGGGAGAGATGTTGCTGAACTTGAACTTGATCTTGAACTTGAACTTGAGCTTGCACTTGCAATTGAGCTTGATTGAAGAGTCACGACAGAGGATTCAGGACTACCATGCGAAGAAGCTGATGATGATGATGATGGTAGATATGACACTGTAGTTTGTGAAATCGACGACGTTAGGGATGATGATGATGAATTGGAATATAAATAGTCGTACCTCTTATATATGACTTCTCCCTGAGCTGAGGCCAAAGCATTGACAGCCAAAGCTGTCAAAGCTATTACCTGAGAGAGTACAGACCTTAACATTTGATTATAGCACTCTTATACTAAACGAAGTTAGATATATCTTGGGGGTATGTTGTTGGCTATAAGTTTAACAAATGAAAGGGTGTATGCTTTGGTTTGAATTCAAATTAGGGTATCTAATGGCTTCTTAAGAAGAAGACTTCAAGAAATGAGTAAGTTTTGCAGAATTCACTCTACTTAAGAGGGGGAGTATTATTGGAAAGAGAATCTTGCCAGAGAGTCCATTTCTATCGGGTATTAAAGAAGGTGCCGATCAAAGTATGCACTAAATGTTCCGACACCTCAGTCAATACCTATAGGATAGTACTTTTTGCTGTATACGTAGCTAAAACAGACAGTCGGAGTCAGTTATCTTCCTTAACAAAAATAGATGGAGATATAAGTGTATTGTTCGACATCTATCCCGAAACGCATCAATTTCTGTCCTGCCTATTGTGATGGGTGCAAAAAAAGCAAAGAAGGAAGAAATATGGGGCACTCATATGGTTGAATGAACATTCGATGAGTGGTGTATTGTGTATGGTGTGCATAATTAGTACAAGAAGGGACTAATAATACAAAGACTTTATTAACCTTTACATTGAAATGCTTTTCACTCAAAATTTTTTTTTTTTTCAATTTTCAATTAATTCCAAATTTGTACATGCGGCTTAACAGAAATGGCGTGCTAATGTTTATCGCATTTGCAAATTACTATTGTTACGGTTTCACTGCCTTTACTAATTAAGCCGATCTTTGAGTCTTTGAGTAGGATAGTATTGGATTGACAATTACCGCATTTGCAAAGGTGGCAACCTTAATTGAGTTGATTTGGGACATTTAAGATTTTTGTAAGACAGGGAATATACCCCATTTCGCCTTTGATGTTCGAAATTCCTTATAGTTCCAAAGTTTAACTTGTTGGAACTCAATCTACGCGAGAAGTATCTTTCCAGCCATATAACGGTGATGGACTATGGATTGGCAAGGATGGTCGTACGAGTAGTTTAGTTAGTAGTTGTCAACTAAATTAATCTTGCCAGCAAACCCAGCGTGCCTTACATATAACATATTGCCTAGTTATGGGATTTTAATGGTATTGGATTGTGTAAATCTATGAGGTGGCATGTTAGGGCACTTCAAATTGTGAGTCCGATATGTAGATATCACTCATACAAGTTAAAGCCAACAAGTCTGATAATTTGAGTTAAATTCAAACATTTATTGTGCTTCATGCAGCTACCAAAATATTTCTTTTGTGCGGCTGCATAATTCTCAGCAGAAAACCTCTTTTTGGCTGAAAAACAGATATATATATTCTATCTATATATCATTGAAGCTAGATATAAGTAGTGAGGTGGAATACATTGTCAATCAATTCATGTTATTGATAAGTTATTTAATGTAACGTAAAGTTGTTTACAATAAAGTATGAGATACAACCTGCGCTCATGATAAGATGACGCACCAAGCATAAACACACATGCACTAACACGGACATAATATGCCAAATTGTTATTAGTTGCACTGCTTTGGACTACTTGATTGCAGAATGTGTACTTTATTGTTTATCTTTTACGATGGACTGATGCTTAAATTTTTACACCCGTTCGTATATCGGTGATGCATATGAGAACATCAATTACACTTTGCACTTTTAAACCGGCATTTGCAAGTTGCCAAGTCCCACTTCTATCGATAGTTTGATGAACTGAATATGATTGATGTTAAATAACATCTATATTCAATCAATCACTATAAAAATTGAGTATATAAACACACACCTGAATTAATATTCTCACGAGCGGAATATTGCTATGATGCCGGTCTGATTGATGAGCAGATTGACATGCAGCATCGATGATGAGCTCAGCATTGCGTGCGGTGTAACTAAAAATGGGATTTTCACTCGCAAAGCCACATGGACAGCCACTGCAACTACAGCTACATTCACCGCCATATCCATACACTCCAATCACCTAATACGTTCTTGTGGATTAGTACCGTCCTTTTACGGGTATTCGCTAGGAAGTGAAGTAGATGTATTCGCTAGGATGTACTCATAAACACCACTTCAAAAAAAGTTAAGTCGTTTTGCTTTTTGAGTGCTGCTGCTATGATAGATATATACTATAATCCATCTTGGGTTAATGTATTGCAGATAAGATTAAAAGCTTAAACTTTGTTGAAATGCATCTATCAAAATGTCATTTTAGAACGTAAAAAATAACAGTTCCGCACTGTGAAGTTTGTGGTATTAGTCTGTATGTATGTACATATGTATGTAAATAAATAAATTTGATATCATGCACTGTAGACCTCCTTAGTCAGCGGACATCTCTACAGGTTTCGTACCGAAGATCTATGTTTTCATAACAGACAAATAGGGAGTCGGGACTATGTTGCAAAAGTATATTAGTTACGGGAAAATCAAATAAAGACCGACGGCAGTTCAATTCTAGATTTATTTTTTATTATTAATTCATTCCTTTTTGTGTTATTGAGTATGACAGGAAGTGTAGGCAAAATTGTTGGCCTGTACTCACTCACCCCAGTGACCACCACTACCGAGATTGTATCTCAAGTTCCAGCAAGTACCGAGCTCCCCCCCTCACTCAAATCTCATACTCCCAAATCTTCGAGTTCAAATTGCAGTTACTGCCAATCATTCATTAAGCTTAGCAAAGTACCGAGTTACCATCACCCATAATAAACCAGCTCCTCCGGACCTTTCTCCTCCTCAAGTAATCATATCCTAATATCATAAATCAATTCTTTTGAATTCAAACTAAACAATTTTTTAATCTGATCATGATGTCTATCCAAATGTACATGGATCACATTACTTGGTTGAGGTTTACCATCATTAATTATATCTCCAATCATATTAGTCATTCTTTTAGATATCATATTTTTATGGATGAAACACCAATACCATAATATATCACATCTAATTTGTAACAATGGCATATTATAATTCGATTGTAACCTAACTATCTCTGCATCAATTTTCAAAGATCCATTAATAAATTTACAATCTATAATGTTAACTATTTTCAAATTTAAACAATCCAAGTTTGAATTTATTGAAACTCCATCCAATTTTAACTTTTGTAAGTTTTTCAATCCAAATTGTTGGAAATTAAGCGTATCTGATGAAGTTGTTACACTTAAAAATCCATTGACAATGATTAAAGTAGTCAATGACGTTGGTAGATGTTTTGGTTCGATATTCCATAAATTTGATGATAATTTTGCAGGTGTTGTTAATTCCAGAGTAGTTATCGTATGAGGTAAATTCAAAGGAATAGATCCATCAGTATAAAGTTTCAAACTCCTTAGTTTTTTCAAATGATTGAATTTTTGTAATCCTTGATGTTGTAAATTTTTCCCACAACCTATACTTAATTCAACAAGATTAACAGGTAATGGGTCATGAATTAACAATTTTTTGCAATTATTTAAATAAAGCTTTGTTAAACTTGATTGTAGATTTTCATTAAATCTTACATCTTTCAAAGCAGGACAATTTTCAAGTTCTAAAAGGGTTAAATTTTCAAGAATATTTATATTTTCGATGTTTGAGTTTGACATCTTTAATGTTTTCAATAATGGTAAATCCAACCTCAAATCTTGTAATTTCCTCAATTTGACAAATTCCAAATGTTGTATTGTAGTTAATTTATTCAATAACCCCGAATCAATGTTAAAGTTCAACTTCAAACTGGTTAAATATGGAAAATTTGAAATATTGAAAAATCGAGGGAATAATATAGGATCACTACTTCGAACATTATCTAGATCCAATGTGAGATTATCATACTTGATAGATGTAACATCATCATCCCAAAGATATTTATTGAATGCAAGAGCAGCATTCATATTGGAGTTGAGTTCCATTGCGGATTTAGCAGACATTTCAAGCTGTCTTTGATTCAAAACTCTATAAACCAATCTAGTATCGTCATCAACATCATCATCCTCATCGATTATATGTGAACACCAATTCAAACTTGAGATATTCAACTCTTCGGAATGCTCAAAGATTTTCCTTGAATTTCTAACAAATTCAAGGATTTTCTTACCTGGTATAGTTAAACTTGTTGTATGATCAATTTTAAGATGAACTTTATCAAACCTCGTGGCCCATAATGATAAATCTTGTAACACATCACAAACCATAATGTTGGATCCTTCAATAGTTAAACTTTTGATTGTTTGATTATTCATTTTCAAAAACTTATTCAAAGTGTTGTAGTTTTCCAAATTATGAAAAATGGTACTATAATTATATAAATTGGAATTATTAATAACAACTTCATTAACACCATAAATCTTGGATTCAACGTGATGAATTTCAGCCAAATTAATATCAAAATCTTTCACTAGATCTATTATTCGGATTTGTTTCGATATAAGGTACCTTAAAGGTTCAATTAATTGAGGATTATGTGTGTCCAAGATAGGTAATAAGTTATCCAAATTGATGAATTGATAAACGAGTAAGATGATCTCACTCGGTAGATCTTGTAACCAAATTATTCCTTTCTGGTACATCGTATATTAGTGGCAATAATTGTGGTCATTGATCCCATCCCGAGGGCTACAGCTTTGACAACCAACAACTACCTACTATCTACAAGGACAAGATCTATATAGTTAGATAACAAATGAATAAAATCAGTGTCACGTGATACATGTCACGCTTTAAGTAAGTAACAACAACAACAACAACAACAGCATTAACTACACTCTTTGCAGTGAATTACTAAACTACACTCAAATACATATACTTATATGGCAATCATCAATACAAATATATACCAATTCAAGTGTATATCTTGTGTTAATCAAACAAACTGTCAATCAACCACCCAACCACCCGATTACATCAGCAACACCACTCCAATTACTGTGTGATGACATAATAAACGCACCGCCTCAAAAAAGAAAAAAAATTTTTTAAAAAAAAGAAAAAACTGAGTCAGAAAATTGAATTAATTTTAATTTTTTTTTATATTATATTACTACTAAATACTGGTTAACCCATTATTCTTTTTTTAAAGTAATAGTTGATTGATTATATTCAACATCCTTTATTAATCAACATGTCTCAACCAATCGAAGCTGTTTCTGAAGTTTTCAACACCATTTTGGTGTTAGATTTTGGTTCTCAATATTCTCATTTAATTATTAGAAGATTAAGAGAATTCAATGTTTATGCTGAAATGTTACCATGTACTCAAAAAATCAGTGAATTACCATTCAAACCAGTTGGTGTTATCTTATCAGGTGGACCATTTTCAGTTTATGAAGAAGGATCACCACATGTTGATCATGATGTTTTCAAATTGAATGTTCCTATTTTAGGTATTTGTTATGGTATGCAAGAATTAGCATGGATTAATGGTAAAGGTGTTGGTAGAGGTGAAAAAAGAGAATATGGTCCAGCAACTTTAACTGTTGAAGATCAAACATGTCCTTTGTTTGAAGGTGTTGATCATTCACAAGTTTGGATGTCACATCATGATAAATTACAATCTTTACCAACTGGTTTCAAAACAGTTGCAACTTCTGGTAATTCTCCATTTGCAGGTATTGCAAATTTCGAAAATACTATATTCGGTATTCAATTCCATCCTGAAGTTACTCATTCTGCTCAAGGTAAAACATTATTAAAGAATTTTGCTGTTAAAATTTGTAAAGCTGCACAAAATTGGACAATGTCAAATTTCATAGAAACTGAAATTACTAGAATTAGACAATTAGTTGGACCAACAGCAGAAGTTATTGGTGCTGTTAGTGGTGGTGTTGATTCAACAGTTGGTGCCAAATTAATGAAAGAAGCAATTGGTGATAGATTCCATGCAATTTATGTTGATAATGGAGTTATGAGATTGAATGAAACTGAAAATGTTAAAAAAACTTTAGATGAAGGTTTAGGTATTAATTTAACTGTTATTAATGCAGAAGATGAATTTTTAGATAAATTGAAAGGTGTTACAGATCCTGAAAAAAAGAGAAAAATCATTGGTAATACTTTTATTCATATTTTTGAAAGAGTTGCTAATGAAATTAAACCAAAAGATGGATCTGAAATTGAATTTTTGTTACAAGGTACTTTATATCCTGATGTTATTGAATCAATTTCATTCAAAGGACCTTCACAAACAATTAAAACTCATCATAATGTTGGTGGATTATTAGATAATATGAAATTAAAATTAATTGAACCATTAAGAGAATTATTCAAAGATGAAGTTAGAAACTTAGGTCAATTATTAGGAATTCCTGAAGATTTAGTTTGGAGACATCCATTCCCAGGTCCAGGTATTGCAATTAGAGTTTTGGGTGAAGTTACTAAAGCACAAGTTAAAATTGCAAGAGAAGCTGATTTCATCTTTATTGAAGAAATTAAAAAAGCTGGTTTATATAGAGAAATTTCACAAGCTTTTGCATGTTTATTACCTGTCAAATCTGTTGGTGTTCAAGGTGATCAAAGAACTTATGAACAAGTTATTGCTTTAAGAGCTATTGAAACTGTTGATTTCATGACTGCTGATTGGTACGTTTTTGATGCTAAATTCTTGAAAAATGTTGCTTCTAGAATTGTTAATGAAGTTGATGGTGTTGCTAGAGTTACATATGATATTACATCTAAACCACCAGCTACAGTTGAATGGGAATAATCCTTTTAATTTAGATACTTTTTATATATATAATATTAACTACTTAATTATTTGTCTTAATACTGTACTTATAATATAATCACCATCATGACTTATACTTACAAGAAATTCTTCCTCCTTTAATGTAAGTTTCATATAATTTTCATTACCTATAATAGGCAATCCATTCAAATTATTGATTTTAAACCAATCAGACATTTTGAAATTTTTTTGATTCTCAAAATCAAGTGTCTTGAAAATAGCTTCTTTAACACACCAAGATCCAGATAATATTGAAACACATTTGTTTAAATTATTTTCATTTAAATTTTTTTCAAAATTAGGTAATTCATATTTTGGATTAAGTATCTTTTGTGATAATCTTTTGGTTTTGAATGAATTTAAACCATTTCTAGTTAATATTTCAGAAAAACGAGTAACTTTATGTAAATCTGTACCAATTGCAATGATTCTAGACATGTAATTGCATGTAAGTGTGATGAAATAGTATAGTGAAGTAGTTGAAGAGTGTGTGTTAACTAGTATTATCTACTATATAACCACCACCAGCCACACAGCCACACATATATACAAAAACCCAGCCCAGCCACACAGCTACCCCCGCTCACCCGCCACACGCACCCCGGGGTGGTCCCTCATTTAGATGATTCAAAAACTGACATGTGCATCAATCAATGAATCACACACAGTACTCACTCTTCGACAAACTAAACACAGGTTGGCTGCCCCTTACACAATACTAATATCATTTACCCCGGGATTATTTCTATGTTTGGAATTTCTTTATAAGTATAATATAATTTAATATTATGTCAAATTTAAATACAAATTACGATTTAATAACTTTGATAACTAGATTTTCAATAATTTTATTAATTCATTATTTAACAAGTATTACATTACCTTTAAAATATAATCAATTATCAATATATTTCACAACTTTATTAATTGTATCAACGATAAATAAAAGTTACATGTTTATAAAGTTTAGAAATAAATTAATACCGTTATTAACCGGACGTAATAATAATAATAATATACTTATTAGTAATGGTGTTGGTGATAGTGGTGATAAATCACGTTTGGAATTATTAAATTCAATAAATGAAATAAAATCATATCTTTATAAATCTAAGAATTGGAATGATAAAAAGAGAAGTTTATATAAGACTATGTCTTGGAGACAACAGGATTTAGTTTCATCTACAGGATACTGTAAGAAATTAAATCAAGTTGATTCATTATTCAATGTTAATAATATATTATTAAAAGATTTAGTTTCAAAATCAATCAAGAAATATAATATATCAAATTTAGAATTAAAACAAGCGAGTGAGTTGTCTAAATTTGGAAGTGGTAGTGGTAGTGGTAGTGGGGGATATTATAGAGTTATTGAATCATTATGTCATTATACTAGAGATTGGACAAATCAAGGAAGTGTTGAAATTCAACCATTAATAACATACTTTAAAAATCAGTTAATTTCAACAAACGTAGATTTTAAAAACACTATAGCTATTGTGCCTGGATCAGGATTAGGTCGTATGTCACATGAATTAACCAAATTGAATTTTAAAAAAGTACATGCTATTGAATATTCATGGTTAATGGTTTTATTCAATGAATTCGTATATGCTAATGAAAATGAAGTTGATGAAAAAATCTGTTCAAAACCAAATACGTATAAAATACACCCATATATTCATAATTATTCAAATCAATTATCAAATGATTTACAATTTAGAAGTGTTGAATTTGAACAATTGAATATGAAACCAAATAATTTAACTATACATAAACATGATTTTAATCATTTTGATATAACTAAATATCACACCAAGGAAGAATTACCACCTAATATACTCATTTTAACTTGCTTCTTCTTAGATACAGCTGAAAATCTAATTGATTATTTCGATTCCATAAATAGAATATGTGATAATTTCAAAGGTTCAAAAACATGGATTAATGTAGGTCCTTTGAAATATGGAACTGCTGCTAAATGTGAATTAAATTATCAAGAATTGAAATCAGTTAGAGATAAAATGGGTTGGGAAACAATTAGTGAGGATGAAGATTCCGGTGATGTTGATGTTTTAGGATATCTTACAGATGAAGAAAGTTTATGGAGAGGTTATTATGGTGTCACTAAATGGACCTGCATTAAAAAGTGATTGAGTGAGTCTTTGCTAAATAAAGTAAAAGCCTTTGCTAGATTAAAATTACTTAATGCTATGTATTGCTATGTATATATTGAAAAGCAGTGAAAAATCACTGAATCTTTTGCTAAATTATTGCTTCATTGCTATGTATATATTAATAAAGAAGTAAATTATTTGCTGAACTAGAACTACTTATAGCTATGTATGTATCGATAAATCAATGAGTTAAAATTACTTGTTTGCTAAATTATTGTTTTATTGAGTAAGTCTACAATTAATCATACAAAGTATGATACATCCTACACAGTTATATAACTATATAACTTAAAATTTATTTACAATCACTTCAAATCAGCACTTGAATTAATTTGTAATTTTTTATCATCACCACCACTAATAATACCAATTTCTTTTTCCCAAGCAACACTTAAAACTTTACCCTTTTTAACACCTGAATTTCTAGTTATTGTATATAAAGATTTATTAGCTCTAACATCCCAAATTTTAACAGTATTATCATGTGAAGCAGAAATTAACATGTAGTCATTATCAGAAGTACATAAAGATGAAACAAAATTGGTATGACCTATCAATTGATTATTTGTAACTTTATTCGATCTTGGATCATGTAAATTTATATGTCTTGCTGATGAACCAGTTGCAATTAATCCAATATTAGGTAATTGAGTTAAAGAAAGTAATGAATAATTAGTTTGCTTCGTATCTATACAACGACTAGTTATAAGATCCCATGTCTTAATACAATGATCTTGTGATGCAGAATAAGCTACTGTTGAATCCAATTTATCAAATATGATTCCTTCAACAGGACCTTTATGAGATTCCAAAATACTTAATGGAGATTTTCTTTTTATTGTTGAATCCTTTAATGATAATTTTAATCTTTTCTTTGAAGCTGTTGAAGTGTTTAGCTTTTCTTCAAGTTTTAAAGTTTGCATTTCTTTTGAATTTGTAGACCATAATGCAATTGAATTATCATGAGATCCAGATAAGATTCTATTAGTTGATAAATTGACATCTAATGATGAAATTAAATCTTTATGATATTCTAAAATAGCTGTAGTTTTACCATCTTGAGTTGAATCTATTTCATTCTCATCACTTATAGTACCTGATTTCCATAATCTAATTGATCTATCCATACCAGCACTTATGAATCTTGTAGGAGATATAAATTTAACGGATTTAATAGGTTGAGAATGACCAATTAATTGTGTTTCAACTATACCTTGACAATTATAAATTCTAACAATCCCATCATAAGAACCAGTTAAAATCTTTGGTTTCAAATTCAATTCAGATTGAGGACCAGGAACAGTCATTGAACCAATAGTATCTATAGATGATATCCAATCCTCATTATTGAAAGAGGATAAGAATTTAGGTGGTAATATAGCTCTAGTATATTCCAAATTAAGGAAAGTTTCAGAGGATAGAGCATTAGCCACGAGATATTCTTCAATAGTTGACTTAAGTAAAGTACCATCGATAAGGAAATCAAAAGGGATAGGAGTTGTAGTGTTAACTAAATGATTAACAATCTCAGAAAGACCGAATCTTTTAAGAGAAACAGGCACATAAATCGGATTGGAAGAGCATTGCAAAGACTCATCCGTGTCTCTAGTGAAGAACTTGACCTTAACTTGACGAACACCACTCTCAGACTCAGACATACTAACACACACACTTAAATACAACCCACAACTAAAATAGTATAAAATAGTTAATAAAAACATGAAAAAATAAAAATTAAAATTTTTAAAATTTAAATCGAAAAAGTCGTGTTTTTACGAATTTGCATTTTCATGTTTTTTTGTTTTGTTAGTGTTATTAACATGGTATTAGTGTAGTTGTAGTATAGTATAGTATAGTGTTAGTATTGTATTGGTATAATAGCCGGGTTTAGTTTAGTATAGTATGGTCCAATTCCCCTTTGTCACTTCTGCTCCTGGTAAAGTGATCATCTTCGGTGAGCATTCTGCTGTTTATAATAAAGTATGTCTGTCTTGTCATCATCACTTCCACTTCCCACTTCCCACTACTAACAACTCCCTCCCTTTATAGCCTGCTATTGCTGCTGCTTTATCTCTAAGAACTTATTTATTAGTCACAAAACATGACTCTGATGATATCATTTTAGAATTCCCTGATATTGATTTCTCTTATAAATGGAAAAAATCAGATATACCTTTAAAATCAACCATTTCAAATAAACTACATGAAGATGATGAATTAAATCCTGAATTAATTAGTTCAATAACTCCATTATTATCAACTATTAATACTAAATATCATTATACTGCTGCATATACTTTCCTTTATTTATTTGTTTCACTTTGTTCAGATTCAATTCCAAGTGGGTTAACTTTCACTGTTAGATCAACATTACCAATTGGTGCAGGATTAGGATCATCTGCTTCAATATCTGTTTGTCTTACAAGTGCTTTCAGTTATCTCAATAATCATATAGATGAAGCAACTTTCAAGAGTGCCGATATCAACTTGAAAGATTCCCCTGAATGTTCATTTATTGATTCTTGGTCTTTTATTGGTGAAAAATGTAGTCATGGTAATCCAAGTGGTATTGATAATGCAGTTGCTACATATGGTGGTGCTGTTTTATTTCAAAGAATGTCAAATTCGATACCTAGTGTTAGAACGTCAATGAGAAATTTACCTGTTTTGAATTTATTATTAACAAATACTAAAACTCCAAGAAGTACTTCTGATTTAGTTTCTAAAGTTTCTAAATTAATCGTCGATTTACCAATTACTTCAGGTTTAATTTTAGATACTATGGAATCGATAGTTAAGATTGCTTATAATTTAATGTTAAGACCATTCCTGGATTCAGAATCAAAGCAAAAATTATTAGAATTAATTAGAATTAATCATGGTTTATTAGTTTCATTAGGTGTTTCTCATCCAAATTTAGAAAAAATTAAATTATTATGTGATGAATTTAAAGTTGGTGAAACTAAATTAACAGGTGCTGGAGGCGGTGGTTGTGCAATTACTTTAATTGATGATGATTTAGTAACACCTTTAAAACTTGAAAATTTAATTAAAGAATTTGATAATTTGGGTTTTGAAACTTTTAAAACTAGTTTAGGTGGTAAAGGTGTTGGATTGTTAGTTACGAGGGATGAAAAGTTACTTGAGTTGATGACTGTTGAGAATTTCATGAGTTTTAAGAGTAGAGATGAGATTGAAGAGAGTATTGGTTGTTTGAGTGTTGATGAATGGAGATATTGGTAAGTACTTACGAAGTACGTACGAAGTACGTACGGAGTATTAAATACTAAATACTGGATACTTACGTGCTGAATACTTATGTAGATACCAACTAGCTGTGCTGAATATAAAGCTGTATAATTATCACCACTAACGTACGATGTAAAAGTAGACTGTACCATACTGTACTACACTGTACGATAACAAGTCAAATTTAAGTCATTTGCACCGCCTTTTTAAAGAGTCATTTTAACAAATTAAAATTTCAAATTTTAATTAATTAACAACACTATTAGAGGTATAGTCAAGTATCGGTATCAACATCACCATGTCTAAACCAAAAGTATTAGTTCTTATATCTGGGAATGGATCGAATTTACAAGCATTAATAGATAATCAAAACAATGAATCATGTCCATATGAAATCAATCATGTTATATCATCATCTTCAAAAGCATATGGATTACAACGTGCTTCAAATCACAACATACCAACAACAATACATGAATTGAAAACATATTATAAAGGCATACCTAAAGAAAATGTACAAGAAAGACAAAAGGCAAGATTACAATTCAATTTAAACTTGATTGAAATCATACTTGATTTAAAACCAAATTTAATCGTATGTGCTGGATGGATGTTAATTTTATCAAGTGACTTTTTGAAACCTTTGAATGATGTTAAGATACCAATTATCAATTTACATCCTGCTTTACCTGGTCAATTTGAAGGTACTTGTGCTATTGAAAGATCCTATGAAGCAGGACAAAAAGGTTTGATTAATGAAGGTGGTGTTATGGTTCATTATGTTATCGAACAAGTTGATCTTGGTGAACCTTTAGTTATTAGTAAAATAAATGTAATTGAAGGTGAATCATTACAAGATTGGGAATTAAGAATTCATAATTTAGAACATGATGCAATTGTTAAAGGTACATTAATAGTATTAAAAAAAATTATATAGTTTAGTTTAGTTTAGTTTAATCTAATCTACCATAGTAACATCTTCATTAACTTCACATAAATTATAAATACTTGTTTTTAACACATCAGTTGTACCTCTTTTGAATTTGTAACTTTTTGCCTTTGTTTCTCTTATATTTGGAGTCAAATAATTTCTATATAATTGAGCATCTTTACCACATTCCATAACACAAATATCAACATTTGAACCAGAACCTAAATCATTCCAAATACCAGCTTCAATTGCATTAGAACATAATTTAATAGCTTCTTCACGTGTCATATCTTGTTTCCAATCTCTTTCTAAAACAGCCATAGCAGCCAATGAACCTGATCCTAAACTTTGATAATATCCAATATCAGTTGAACCATGAGCATGAATTGAAAATAAATGTGATCCAACAGAATCAACACCAGCAACAATTAAATAAGCACCTATATGACCTTGATATTTGAATAAATGTTGTTTTAACATTTGTAATGCTGATATAACTCTAGGTTGTCTGTTTAATGATAAACTATGTAATTCTAAATTTGATGAAATTAATTGTGTAACCATTTCTGTATCTGCTGCTGTACCTGCACCAGCACACCAAATTTTAGGTGCTAATCTATGTAATTTTTCACAATTTTTATCAGCTACAATTGGTCCTGAAGTAGCTCTTGTATCTGCTGCTATAACAACTCCATCTTTAAATTTACATCCAACAATAGTGGTACCTGTTGATGTAGCTTTTGGAGCATTGTGTCCATTCTGTGTAAGAAATTGATTTCTTTGGTAATTATCGAAACTTAAACCAACCATGACTATACGTAAACTATACTATACTATACTAAACCCTGGCTATAACATGAACATACATAGTATACTAAACAAAGTGAATTCGCCACTGAAATGCTCATTAAAAACTTGACTGCCAAATTTGAAATCGTGTTTTTGCGTTTCATGTTTTTTGATTTTATTAGCAGTTAACTTGGTTGGTGTTAGTTAGTGTAGTGTAGTATACTTAAGTTAGTTGGTTGGGGTATAGTGTAATAGCCTGGGTTTAGGTAGTATGGGTATCTGTTTATCCTGTTTGAAACCATCTAACGATGATGAATATTATGATGAGAACTCACCATTATTATCAGAGAATTTGAATAATCAAAATACTCAATTATTAGAAGATCAACAGTTAGAAATACGCAATAAAGAGTTAAATAACATTTTAAATTCAACAAATGAGCATTTAATTGACTTGTCTAACTTCGTAATGGAACAAGAACAATTCAAAAGAGAAGTTATGATGTTAAGTACGCAGCCACAAGGACAGAGTGAACCAGTACCTTTGAATATGTCCAATTCAATAGTATCTTTACAAGGATTAACTATAGATGATCCACAATCACAATCACAATCACAAACACAACAAGATCAAGAACAACAACAAGAACAGTCACTTCAACAACAACAACAACAACAACAACAACAACAGCAGAATTTCAATGATGGGAATCAAATCATATCATATAACATATTAGATAATTCAATAATTGATGATGATTGTAAATTCAAATTAATCAATTTACATAATGATATATCTAAATTAATTGATAAGTTTACAGAAATAGATACTTCTAATATCGGACCTATCAAAGTTGTGTTTGATTAATTGAATAATTGATTGTTTGATTGATTGATGATTCATACGTGTACCTGTACTTGTTCCCAAACTCATACAAATACAATGAATGACCCCATACAAATACCATTATGATACTTATACTTATACTTATACCTATACTTATACAAATACAAATACAAATACAATAAACATTATTATGGGTTAGTTTGAGTTATGGTTGGTGTGGTTTGGTATGGCATAGTGTGTTATTATTGTCTGTTATGAGCATACTATACTCATATGTTTGTTGAGGGTGGTGCTGTGCTGTTGGTGGTGGTGGCATGACGTACTCTATATCAACTGGTTTGATATTCATTCATTATACTTTATATAACTACTACTCTCACATTTACATTACATTATCAATTCACTATAACTTCTAGTAAATATACATTAATATACATTAATTATTGTGTAACATTTATCCAAATTTTAATATTTTCAGTAATGAAAGATGATTCAGTATCTATAATTCTTGAAGATCTTAATCTTTTATCATCATCATCAATATTACCAACATCATTATCAATTTCATTTGTCTTATTTGGAACTTTAACTGATAATTCAATCAAATTTAATCCAAAACTTAATTTGAATTCCCATTTACCTGCAATAAATAAATTGTTTTTATTACTTTCATCAAAAATAATTGATATTGGACTATTTTTTATGATTTCATTATTTATTTTTAATTCTAATGTATATTTTTCATTTATCAAATTATTTTTATTTTTCAATGATGTTAATATAACTAATGGTTGATTTATAATTTGATTTGGTAAATTTATAATATTAATTGAATTTGGATTTGGATTCTTGAATAAATTCTCAAAGAAAAATGATGTTGGTTCTAATTGCATATATGGTTTAATTGTTGATGATATTGATAAAGCACCTAAATAATTTAATTGTTTAATTTCATGATTTCTTCTATATTGTGGTATAACTTCTTCTTCAATGGCTTCTTCTTCAATTGGTTCTTCCTCAATTGGTTCCTCTTCAATTGGTTCTTCATCTTTTAAGTCTGGTACTTCATCATCTGATTTAACCGTTTTCTTATTCTTAGATCCTAATCTCTTCCTTTTAATCTTTGGTTGTTGATCGGCTTCATCAGCTTTTCTTGATTTCTTACCTTTTGTATTCTCTTCCAATTCACTTTCAACTTCATTAACCTTCTTCTCATCTTCAAAATCAGGATTATCTTCCTTGAATTTTAAAAATTTACGACCTAAATGAATATGTAAACTTTCAGCATCTTTATAAATTGGTGAACCCTCTTTATTATATAATTTAGCATTTTTGAAAATTAAACTTGCATCTTTAACAAATTTAATTACACCTTCACTACCATTATTATAATTTCCAGATTCTAATCTTTCTTTAAGTAAATTAAAAGACATACCTTCCTTTATTATAGTATAATAATCTGAATATTGTACAGGATCAACCAATTCCATAAATGGTTCTGATAATTTACCTCTATTTGTTATTCTATAACTAATCAAAGCTTTAAGTAATTGTTTCAATTGTGGATTGAATGATTTAACTGCTTCCTCTTTAACTTCTTCCTTAACTTCTTCCTCTTCTTCATCTTGATTACTGCTATTATTATAAGACTCACATTCTTCCTTTATGAATTCATAAATCTTATTACCATCCAATGCGATGAAACTTTCAGGATCATTATAAGTACTTGCATTATCAGACATTAATTTAAAATCATTAATAAATTCATCAACATTATTATATTTTTTAGATTTAACTTTCTTTTCAATCTCATTTATAGATATTGGATTCTTGATAATTTCATAATAATCAGAATATAATTTTTTTGATGGTAATTTATGAAATGGTGGTGTTATTAAATCTGTACCCTTTTCATCTCTTAATTCATCTAGTCTTTTAATCAATTTCAATAAGAATTCATTTAATGGTAATTCATTTGATGTAGTGTCATTATTTTTAGTTTTTTTAGAAAGTTTGAGTATGATTGCTGGCTTCTTTTTCTTATTAGCCATTGTAATGATAGTGTAGTGAATATGTATGTCCTTGTGTAACCTTCTTTATAGTAAACATCACTCACTCACTCACCTCCAATAAAGCGTGTCTCTCTTGTTATTAAGATGATCCCTCTGAAAGGAAAGTGTTTGTTTGTATATGACCGGGTAATTAATCAGTGCTTATGTAAGTGATTATGTAAGTGAGTATAATATATGAAAACACATCCTTGCACATCCTTCTCCAAATTACCCCTCCATTTGTAACCCATTTGAAACTATTACCACTACACTTATCATACACTGTTGTATTTATCAACTATCAACAATCATCACAATGGAGAGATACGAGGTGAGTAATATTCCATTTATCATTGATGATATACAATTACTAACAATTCATTTCAATTCCACAGTTAATTGATGAAGATCCAATTTTTTCAAAAGTTGTTAGATTTTTTAGACCTAGTGATTATTTAACATGGGCTATAGGTACTATATCAGCACCTGCAGGATTATATTTAATGGAATTATATGAGCCTGCAATTGGACGTAAATTTACAAAACCACCACCAATGATTTTAAGAGGTGCTGGATTAATTGGATTCATTGGTGGGTTTTTAATGGCTTATAATAAATCAACCAAGAGATTATGGGGATGGAGTGAAAATAAAAGAGAAGTTGAAAAAGATAGATATGAAGTTAAAAAATCATTAAGTTTAGGTTTGAATCCATATGGTGAATCAAGTATGAATTTATATATGCAGGATGTTTCTTCAAGAAATAGTAAAAATTCTCAATTAATGTTGGCTTTTATTCCTTGGTTCAATTTTACAAATCATATTAATCATGGTGTTGATTTAAGAAAATATTATGAAGTTCGTAAAGGTGAAGAAAATTGGGGGTTTGATAATTTACCTCCTTTAAATACAATTAAAGGTTTTGAGAATTAGATAACAATTATTTATTTATTTATAGTAATATTATTTACTTATATTAACAACAGTAAACTTACTACACTTGTTCCTTACTATTTGTTAATATTCACTATACTAACACTACAACTGTTCTATACTATCTAAGTTTACTTACAATAGTAAGCTGTACTTGCACTACAATTGTGTATACTATCAAATTAATTCAAAGCAAATCTATTCGTACCTAACTAACTAAGTGAGGGGGTAAAAAACCACTTAAAACCTTTTACACACACTAATTTTTTGAAGTACTATCAAATAGGTTAAAAATACAAAGCAAATCTATATAACTTTCCAATAAAAAGCATTTCCTAACTAAGTAAGTAAGTAACCAGCTAACAAACTAACTAACTAACTAGCTTATTTACCAAGTAAGGGGAAAAAGGAAAAGTAAGGGCATCAAATAAAATAAAATAAAATAAAATAAAATAAAAACATATATACATAAAAAAAAGAAAAAATTGTTCAAAAGTGTTCATTCGTAATTAACACATAAATAAAGTCATAAGGTCTGTGTATGATTGATTGATTGATAACAATCATACATTCATTCATACCTATAGTCATAATTGTCATCGTCATCGTCATTGTAATTGTAATTGTAATTGTAATTGTAATTGTAATTGTAATTGTAATTGGTTATATATCTAAGTAACATCTAGATTGTAGTTTGTGAATGTTAAAGTAACATCTAGATTGTAGTTCACGGATGTTAGAGTAACATCTAATTTGTAATCGGTTATATCTAAATAACATCTAATTTGTAATTTTGTGGATGTTGAAGGTTGATTCATGTATTGAAGTAGTTAACTCATTCAACATTCTTAACACTAAAAGCCATAGGATCTGTAAATTCATCAAATATCAATGAATATATATCATTCAACAGTTCATTTTTATCACCACCATTGGCACCATTGGCACCATTAGCACCATTAGAACTACCATTTAGATTACCCTCAGTTAATTCTTCTTCAAATCCACATATATCAACATTTGAATTGTTCTCTAATCCTGAAATACCTGAAAAGGCAGCAGTAGTTGTTGGTTGTGATGAACTCATACCTGTAAAAGCACCAGTAGTTGTTGGTTGTGATGAACTCATACCTGTAAAACCACCAACACCACCAGTTGCCGTTGCTGTTGCCGTTGCTGATGATTTCAAATCAGTCATCCCACTTTGTTGTTGTTGAACAATTGGTGATTTATTATTTAAAACAATTGGAGAAGTACCTGTACTTTCAATAGTATTCAAAACAACTGGTGATGTAGTACTATTTGTATTCGATATAAATTCATTAAATCCCAAACTAGGTGAGTTATAAGTTGATGTATTTTGTAATTGTTCCAAATCATAAAATGTTGCAGAATTACTTGCTTTTCGCTTTTGTTGTTGTTGTTGTTGTTGTTGTTCAGGACTTTTAATATCATCATCATAGATTAATCCATCATTTGTTGATGTTTCAAACCTATCTAAATTTATAAATTGATCTTGATTTAATTGTTGTTGGGTATTTTCATTATCATTATCATTATTATTGTTGGTATTACCATTGATGGTACTAATAGAACCAGGTGATAAAACACCTTGTTGTTGTTGTTGTTGCTGTTGCTGTTGTTGTTGAATTTTTTGTTGTTGTTCCAAAATAAATGGATTAGTGAATGAATCAATAGATAATTGATCTTCATTTTCTTGTTGCAATTGTAATTGCAATTGTAATTGTAATTGTTGTTTACGTTGTGATTCTAAAGTTTCATTCAATTGTGATCTTAAATTCAATTCTTGTTCTTTCAATTTAGTTGCCAATAATTTTGCTTGTTGTTGTTGATGAATTAATTGATTATGATTTTGAATGATTTGTTTTTGATGATTATGATGATGATTATGATGATGATGATGATTATTTGATAATTTATGTACATTTGAAGTACTTGCAACTGATCTCATTTTATTTAATGAAGTTGAACTATTAAATCTTGTAACAGGCATTGAATAATTTCCAAATAATGATGTGGTACTGGATGAATGAACACCATTCAATTCATTTAAATCTTGTTGTTGTTGCTGCTGCTGCTGCTGTTGTTGCTGTTGCTGTTGCTGCTGTTGCTGCTGCTGTTGCTGCTGTTTAACACTCTCATTCTTTTCACTTTCATTCAATAATCTATTAATCACTTTAATAAATTTACCACTCAATGAATTATATTTAGCCATTATTTCCAAAGATGATTTAGCTAAAGCTATATCTTGTTTCCATTTAATAGCATGATTTGAATTTGGTTCAGAACATAAACATGCAATTGGAATCAGAACTGCTTGGAATAAGAAATATGTAGCATACCAAACTGCAATGATTGATAATTTTGTTGGATCATCAGTAACAAATCTATCAACTGAACTGATTGTTTCAGAAGCAGCTGTTAAACAAATTCTTCTACCTTCTTTTGCTTCTTCTGATTGTAAATCTTGTTGTTGAATCTTTGTATTTGTAACTGATACAATTCTTTGCCAAATAAATGGTCTAAATAAAACTATTTGTAAATTTTTATATCTCCAAATTAATCTAAATCTTGATAAATTAAACCATTCAGGTAATTTTGTTGTATCTGTTGTATATAAATTCGGTGGAGTTAATTTGAAAAATTGTAATCTTGCTAATGAATCATTTTCAAGGAAGTATGGTGGTAATTCATTAATGAAATTAACTAATTTCAAATTCATATCAAGACATTCTTTCAAAGTTGGTGGTGGTTTTGAAATCATTTTTGAATAAAATGGTGTTGTTAATAATGTTAATTTTGTTTGTGCAATCATTGCTGAATATATAGTTGGATATGGTTTATTTAACATTTGTTCTGTTAATTGATATATACCATTATCTTTCATTGTTAATCGATTCAATTCATCATCATTAATATTACTAACTAATTTAACATCAATAACATCAATTGCAGGTAAATTAATTGGTCTAACAAATGTAATCGATGCACCAACATCGAATATATACAATCCCCACCATAATCTTCTTTTGATTTCTAGATTTAATATTTCATTTTTATTAATTGATTCATCATTTGGAGTTGAAATTGAATTTGAATTCAAATTTGAATTTGAATTAGTTGATTTATGGAACTCTTTATATAAACCTAATGACATTGCCATTCTAACAGCCAATCCTAAATAATTCCAACCGGTATTCGGTTTATTTCTTTTTTGTGTATAATTACTTAATAAAATTAATGTACTTAATAACATTAAATTACCACTTTCAAAAACATTACCACCTGTTCTTAGATTTTTCTTAGCACGTTGATAATAGAATAAATCTAAATTACCATTATCACCATTCAAACACCAACAACCTAATGCTAAAACAGTATTTAATAATGATTGCCAATGAGTTTCATTTTTAATTGGTAATTGATTATTAAAATATTTTATAAATGTTTCTTTATGAATGAAAGGATATGAAGTATGATAATATTTGAAATATGATAAAATAAATTGTTCTTGTGTGAATCTTGAGTTTAAACGTTGTTTTAATTCTTCAACATTCTTTTTTTGTTCCATATTATTTAAACCTTGTTTAAAACCATCAACAATTTCCTTTTTAATATAAGAATTCATTCTTTCAGGTTCACCAGTATTTGCACTTAAATCTAATTCATCCATAACTACATCTTCATCATTATCTTCTTCAATTTTATCAATTTTCATAACTCTTAAAAAAGTTGAACTTGAACCAGCACCAAGGAAACCGGATTTTGTAGTTGGATTAACACCCATTCCATCAGTTGTTGCATGTAAATAAGGAGAAGTTGATAATGAAGAACTAGTTGTTCTATTGATATGAGGATGATGATGATGATGTGGGTGATGATGACTATAATCTATTGAACCTGTTGAATTTTTCATATTATCATTTAATGAATTTGTTGAAGATAAAGGTGAAGAAGACGAAGATTCAACAGGAGTTTGATTTGAATATTGAATTAATTCAGGTTCATCATCATCTTCAGACCAATCGAAATTAGTATTATTTGTATCATTAGTTAAATATTCATCAGGTAATTGAGGCATATGAGACATTGATCTTTTTTCAACATTTGGAGATATTGGATTTGAATTTGAAGTTGAAGAAGATGAAGTTGAAGAAGATGAATTTGAAGGTGAATTATTTAAAGATATTAAATTTGAATTAATTGATTGTAAATTTGGAGAATTTATTAAAGAATTATTTGATGATATAGCTTGAATTGAAGATGATTTAATATTAGCACCACCTGATGATAATAAATTATCTAAATTTTCATTTGGTAATAATTTTTTAAATAAAGATTCTAATTGTTTAACTTTATTTTCAACTTTAGTTAAATGAGCTCTAGTTAAAGGAGATCTAACAGTTCTTGGAGAATAAATACAATCCCAACCATGAACAATACATTTTGAACATTTTGGATATTCTTTTGAACATTTTAATTTTCTTTTTCTACAAGAATCACAAGCTTGTTCAATTGAATTACCAGTTTTTGAATAATCAGTTTCTAAATCTTCATCAATTTCAGGATATTCATCTTTAGTTTGTTTTTTATTATTATTTGGTAAATGTTGATTATTTAAATTTTGATGATGTAAATGTTGAGAACCATGACCATTATTAGCAGAATGTTGACGATGAACAAATGAAGAGGATTTTGAAGATAAAATGGAAGGTCTACTATTTGTAGTGTTATTAATTTGAATATTTTTATGTGAATCATCACCATCAGGATCTGGTTTAATTATCTGGTGAGGTTGCTGCTGCTGCTGCTGTTGCTGCTGCTGCTGCACTTGCTGCACCTGCTGATCTATAGAACTCATTTTAAAGAGTGATGATAATTAATATAAACAAGAATGAACAAGATGAGAGATGAATATAAGCATAAAATATAGTAAAGTTGAAGTATATATATTATATATATATATAACGATAAAAAAGGTACAAAACAATATACAAGAGGGGTTTCCCCTTTGTTTCTTTGTTTTACTTTTCAATTTTCAATTTTCAATTTTCAAGTTTTTTTTGAATTTTTGAATTTTTGAATTTTGTTGATTTTCGGAGTTTGTTTATTAAGGTGTGGCTGATTAGTTAGTTAATTGTTTGTTAGGTGGGAATCGTGGGATGGTTCGGATATGTGGCTGGTGAGTATGAGTAGTAGGATTAACTGTTAACAACTCCGCTCCGAATTTACTAGTTAGTTAATTAGTTGTTAGTATTTTAGTGTATTTATTAGTTGTTCCGAGATTTATGATTGTCTAACAATAAATTTCAATTCAACAAAGAAGCGGAGCTGTTTTCATGTAAATTTGCCCCTCTTTAAAACGGACTCCGGTTTCTCCGATTGGCTTCTCTACAATTTTCTGTGATTATGTAATTGATTATATAAGTAATATATATATGTATGTCACGTGCACGTTAATCACATGACACACACGGGCTGTGCTATAAAAAATAAATATATTTCATACATAACCAACAAGGTGTTTTATTGACTACTATATATATATATATTATATTATATGGGGTAACTTTTATTATATTCATTTGAATTATATTCATGTCTCAATTATATATACACTAATAATGATATTACCTTGTTGTCCAATTCAAGAGTTATCGTGTTGTGGTTCTCATTCAATAACTAATATTAAAAATGATAATTTACAAAATTGTTCCTCTCAAAATTGTGGTGATGATAGTAGTGGTGATTCTTCATGTTCTTCATCACCTAATAATGATGGTTGTTTACCTACTGTTGATATTAATCAACCACTTGATGAATTTTTAAAATGTTGTTTTGAACCAACTCATTTACAATTAGATGATGTTACCACCCCCACTAATACTGATACTACTACAACTACCAATACTACTACTACTACTAGTGCTGATGCTACCACTACTGACAATTCAATAAAATTAAACGATTCATTTGATTGTTGTTTTGAATTTTGCAATTTTGATAATTGTTTAGATAATAATAATGATATTCATGAAATATCATGTACTTCACCTATAACTGATACGTTCAACATAAGCACCACTAATAATAATAATAATAATAATAATAATAATAATAATAATGTTAATCATCATCATCATATACATTATCAAGATCAAATTCATGGGAATATAATTCAACATGAATTAATAATACCTCCAAATGTAAATTTACATAAACATCATATACATAAAAAGAAACATAATTTGAATGACAATTCAATATCACAAAAAGTGTTGAAAAAAATAAAATTAGAAGTAAATGAAGAAGATGATGATGAAGACGAAGAAGAAGATACTGAGGAAGGTTTAATTAGTTGTCATTGGAATGATTGTAATGATTCTTTAAATTCATCTGATTTATCACGTCATTTGATTGATAAACATAAATTGAATACAACCACCACTAATGATAAATTCATATGTGAATGGTCTGATTGTATATTCACAACAGATGAACTGAATAAATTATTAAACCACATACCTGAAAAACATACATCAAATGAAGAGCAAGAACACGAACATGAATATAAATGTAAATGGATAGATAACAACAATACATGTGAATTAATATTCAAAGATACAAATTCATTAACAAACCACATAATTCAAAATCATATAAAATCAGGACTATCAAAATATACATGTAATTGGCACAATTGCCCAAGATTTTTAAAACCTTTCAATCAAAGACAAAAAATAATAAGACATTTAAACACACATACAAAACATAAACCATTCATATGTCAATTTTGTTCAAAATCATTCTCTTTGGAATTAATGTTACAACAACATTTAAGAATACATACTGGTGAAAAACCACTTATTTGTAAGATTTGTGGTAAAGGTTTTAATGAATCAAGTAATTTAAATAAACATTTGAAAACTCATGAACGAAAGTGAAGTGAAGTGAAATGAGATGAAGTAAATTGTGTATTTGTGATGATTATAAGGGTTATAATGATTAATGATTAATGATAAATACTGTTTAAGTAAATTCACCGCCTTTAAATTAATTTTCATGTTTTTTGCAATTTTCTTTTGTTAAGTTGTTAAGTTGTTGTTAACTATTAGTGTTAGTGTTATTAACTGGTTGTAGTGTTGGTATCTATCATGTTGTTTGTGCCGTATTTCACACGTTCCATTTCCACTTCCACTGGGAATGTCAAGAAATTACCTTCCATACTTCGATCCATTCCTAATATTGAACAAATACTACAATCTCCCACTACTCCCACTCCCACTCCTACTCCTACTACACCCCCTAAAAAATCAACTGTTACAACCACATCAAAACAAGATACTCCACGTACTATCATCGATGCAGATTACCTTAATCGTTATTTCTCAAAAGATTCACTTATACCTATAACTGATTTGACAAAGAGTCAACTAACTCATATAAATAAATTATTCAACACTTCTAAAATATATATTGATTGGAGTATATATGATTATACTCAAATACCAGGTGAAGAAGAACGATTAAAATTAGAAGAACGTATAAATGACACAGCACCAGTTGATCAGGATGATGGTGAAGTTGTTGAATTTGATAAATATGAAACTGACGTCAAACAACCATTAATAAAGAATAATATGAAATTAGGACATATTAAATTCATTGAAAACAAGAATAAAAAAATACTTAATCAAGAAATACAAAACAATTTACCTGAAATCATATTACTTGGTCGTTGTAATGTTGGTAAATCATCATTAATAAATTGTATATTATCACCTACAAATTTAAAATTAAATAATCCAAAAGAATTAGCAAGAGTTAAAAATTATGCTGGTTATACACCATGTTTGAATTTTTACAATATTGGTGGATTATTTAGATTAGTTGATTCACCAGGATATGGAGTTAAAGGTAAAGAATGGCAAGGTGAATTAGTTTTCAAATATTTAATGAATAGAAGAGTCTTGAAAAATTGTTATTTAATTTTAGATGGGAAAATTGGTTTAAATCAATATGATGAAGAAATAATTAAAAATTTATATGAATTAGGTATACAATTTGATATTATTTTTAGTAAGATTGATAAGTTGAAACAATTCAATAGATTACAACATTTAATTGAATTAATTGAAAATCAATCAATTTTAAATCAATTAAAAATGAAACCAAGATTTTATTTTGTAAATTCAATGATTAATGATAATGATTTGAATTATAGATCAGGTATAAATCAAATAAGGAAAAGTTTATTAGAAAGTTGTGGATTTAATATAAATAATGAATTAAAACCAATTGAAAAATTTAAAAAATTAGATGAAACAAATGAAAAAATAAAGAAAATTAATATTAAAAAATCATTAAAATATACACAATCTAAAAAACATTAAAAAAATGCATCAACTGATGATCCAAGATACACTTTTAATTGTTGTTTAGTACATGGTAACACTTTACATTTAACCATTGGAGTTCCAGATTTTTCATATGCTTGAAATCTATGACATCCACCAAATGCAAAATATTTACGTATACCATCTTGTTGAACACATAATACATCTATTGGTGGTAATTCTCCTGATGTGATTTGTTCAATTTTACAAGTTGATGATTCCATAGGCACACCATTTAAAGTTGATACCATTGTATTTATCTTATCATGATCTAAAACTGGTGGTATCGGTCTTAAGATTTCATTTAATGGTAAGTATTCAACTTTACCAATTGATTTAGTTTGCATAGACATTATATAGAGAGTTGATAATTCATAAATTTCATAGATTTCATAGAATATAGTTGTATGTACAGGATATATGACGATACTTATATAATACATGTAATTATGTCTAGACAATTAATAGATTAGAAATGAAATTATTTTATTAATCAGAAAGATCGACGCGTCGATCGACGTGAAACAAGTAATTTAATCGACGCGTCGATTTATGTATATCAAGTCGATCGACGCGTCGATTAAAATTTAGTTTGTTTGTTTACATTTATGTTGTTTGTATTTATTTTGTTTCCAGTGTTATACACTTGTTTCCTCCTATTTATACTATTACACACGTACATATACACACCATATCTACTCACAATGGACGATCAAGAACCAGATTACTCCACTCTCCCATTGGAAGAACGTCTTGTTCATAAAGTATGTCTATATCTAATTTCATCAACGCGTATCATAATCATAATCATACTAACACTAACACTTACATTAAATAGAACTGGAAAGCAAGATTAGAAGCATATGAAGAACTAAATTCTAAATTTAAAAATTCAACATCGGAAGATGATGTTTGTTTCAAACCATTTATTAATAATCCTGAATTATTGAAAAAATTCATCATTGATAATAATGTTGCTGCTCAAGAAGCTGGTATCAATGCATTATATTCATTATTGGAATTCAGTAATCCTATTAATTCAATTAAAACAAGAACAATTATCATTCCTGCTATTTGTGAAAAAGCTTTAACTTCAAATAGAGCTGGAACTAAAGAAAAATCAATTGAATCTATTTTAAAATATGTTGAATTAGATACTGCTGATCCTATAATTGAATTAATTTTACCATTTTTGAATTTTAAATTACCTAAACTTGTTGCTGCTAATGTTAAATCATTGAATGAAATATATACTGCTTTTGGTTGTAATATATGTTCACCAAAACCAATTTTAAATGTTCTGCCTAAATTATTTGGACATGCTGATAAAACAGTTAGATTAGAAACAATTAAATTATCAATTACTTTAAGATCTTATTTAGGTTCTAGTTTTGATACTTTAATTTTTGATAAATTGAAACCAATTCAACAAAAAGATTTAACTAAAGAATTTGAAAAAATTCAAGGTGTACCAAAACCAACTAGATTATTGAAAAGTCAGCAGCAGCAAGAAGCTGAAGTTAATGTTTCTGAGACACATGATACCGACATTGAAATGAACGATTCACCTCCTGCTGTTGAAATTGATCCTTATGATATGGTTGATCCAGTTGATGTTTTGAAAAAATTACCAAATGATTTTGATTCTAGGATTAATTCTAAAATTTGGAAAGATAGAGTTGAAGTTCTAGAAGAAATTTCAAAAGATTTTAAAGTTTTGAAAATTAAAGATGATGATTATTCAAATTTAATTAGAATTTTAGCAAGATGTATGAAAGATGCTAATGTTCAAGTTGTTACATTATCTGCTAATATTATTGAAGATTTAGGTAATGGTTTAAGAAATAATTTTCAAAAATATATTTCAATTTTAATTTCACCAATTTTAGAAAGAACAAAAGAGAAAAAACCTTCAGTTAATGAAAGTTTATCAAATGCTTTAGATATTTGTTTTAAATATTCTAATTCTTTAAATGATATTTTAGATCCAATACTTCAAGCAATGATTCATAAGACTCCACAAATTAAAATTGAAAGTTGTAAGTTTATGATTAGATGTTTAAAAAATACAACAACAACTTTAAAAAAATCCGAAATTGAATCAATAATGAATGTTTGTAATAAATTGTTGAATGATTCTTTAGCTCCAATTCGTGAAAAATCAACTGAAATAATTGGTACTTTAATGAAAATTGCTGGTGAAAGATTATTTAAACAATATCTTGAAGGTATTGATTCTAGACATTTGAAAAAAATTGAAGAATTTTATAATAATGCTGAAGTTAAAGTTAAAGAGGTTAAACAGGTGAGTGCACCACAAGCAGCACCACAAGTAGCACCACAAGCAGCACCAAAGAAACAAGTTAATCCAGTTAGAAAATCTTTAGCTCCTTCAACTATACCTTCATTATCATCAATACCTTCAAAAAGAGGACCTTCATCACCATTAAAACCAAAAACTGAAACATCAAAGATGAATTTGACTTCAAGAACTGAAACATCAAAAATGAATTTAACTTCAAGAACTTTAAAACCAATTACAGGAATAACAAGAAATGTTAATACTAATAATAACAATGGATTAAAAATGATGAGTTCAAATGAATTACAAGAATTTGAAAATCTTAAAATTGAAAAACAAAATTGGTTAAAAGAAAAATCAATTTTAGAATCAAATTTACAAGAATATAAATTTAATAATAAAGATTTAGAACAAGAAATTAATAGATTGAAAAATATAATTGAAGATGAAGAAAGAAAAATACCAATTTATAATTTAGAATTACAATCTAAAGAAACACAAATTCAAAGATTGAAATCAGATTTAGAAAATTATAAAATTCAATTAAGTGAAAGTGAAAGGAGATTACAAATGCAGTCACAAGTACAAATACAAACGCAGTCACAATCACAATCACAATCACAATCACAATCACCTATAAAGCAAGAACATTCAGATGAAGAATTGAGAAATACAAAAGTTGATTTGAATAGAAGGTTGTCGGGTCTATCAATTGGTTCAATAATAGATAAAGAGAATATAAATGATACGAAAATAAATAACACGAGGTATAATTCAACAAGTACAACGAGTAGTACTTCAGGTATTTATAATGTTGATGTAAATGATGAATCTTGGAAGAAAGCAGCTATTGTTACAAGTCAATTAAAGGCTAGAATTGAATTAATGAGGGCAAAAGCACAAGAGTTGAATTCATTATAGTGAGTTTGTGTGTTGTATGTACGTGGTTTCAGTTCTTTTATACCCTTTTTTAGATATGTTTATATTGTATACCTTTATGTTTTATAGTTGATTGATTGATTGATGTTTATTATTTAGATAGTATGTTATATCATATTATAATTGAGATGCTTTATTATTTACGTTATTAGAATATGAATGAGATAGGTTTTGAAGTATTTGTAGTGTAGTACACGTACGTACCGCATCCCTTTTTTTTTGATGTTAATTACGTACATTCAACCATACATACATACATACATACCCTATTTGAATCCCCATTTACTATATACATACATACATACATACATACATGAACAGATACCATATTTATATATCCCTTGACACACTCTTTTTGTGATATTTATAACTGAAGTACTTAACATTGAAGTGTATAGGTATGCGGTATATGTATATGGATATGTAAAAGTACTTTGATGTGTGATTTTTCATTAATGTATCATTATTGTATCATGTATGTATGTATGAGGATGGATGGATGGATGGATGGATGGATGGATGGATGGATGGATGGATGGATGGATGGATGGATGGATGGATGGATGGATGGATGGATGGATGGATGGATGGATGGATGGATGGATGGATGGATGGATGGATGGATGGATGGATGGATGGATGGATGGTGTGCTTGTTTGTAGTCGGTTTACATATATCATAGATTGTATCATAGAATCATACAGTTGATCGATCCCCTTTTACGTACTTTGTGTCACTCACTCACTCCCCTTTTACTGACTACCCTAATTTGTTGCTATAGTATATACCATCATTCACTCCCATTCAAGTTACTCAAATGTTTGATAAAACTACTGTTAATTATCAGAGTAAATTATACATATTTGATTTTCCATTTCAAAAGTCATGTGTGATGATACATTTGTTTCAATTAGATTGATATGTATGTGTGTATGTATGTTGTTACTTCATTCTTCATTCTTAACTTATACTTAATTTTAGTTTACTCAATTGTATGGTAAGAATAATATGATATAGGTAATTATACTTTATTACGATAAGTTAATGAAATTGAAATTGAAATTGAATATAATTGCAATAAATAATATAATGATAAATTCAACAAAAAGTAGTAATAAGTAAGTAAGTAAGTAAGTAAAAAATAGAAAACTAAAAAATATTAAACTCTGTTTAAAATGTAGTTTAGTTTAGTTTAATTTAATTTAATTTAATTCAATTTAATTTTTCTTTATTTAAATAAGCAATTAAAGCACCATCTAAAACTGCAAAAGTAGTAATTAAAGGACCAAAAATCCCTTGAGCTTTCTTTTCATAATAAGTTCTTTCAAATGCCTTTGGATCATAAGTATAAGTACCAACAACACCAATTAATAATACACCACCAATAATTAATTGTGATGCAATAGTTGGAAATTCTTTTGATTTTAATTCAGTTTTTTTTAATAATGATGTTGAATTTGAATAAATTGAATTATAAATTGATTTAAACCAATTAATTAATTTTTTTTCTTCTTTTGGTAAATCATCTTTTAAATCATCTAATTTTGATGATAATTTATTTAAATTATCATTAGTTTTATTTTTTATTGAATTTAATCCATCATCTAATTTTTCCTTAGTTGATTTTGATGTTGCATCTTCAACTTTTGAAGCTGCTTTATTAACACCATCTTTCAATGAAGATTCAGTTTCTTCAATTGTATCTTTGGCATTACCTAAAACTGGATCAACGATATCTGCGTGAATTTCAGGTGGATTTGTAGACCTGTAAGTAGTAATAAGAATGTTAGTATGACATGGTGGGTATGTGGGGTGATTGATTGAATGCGAAGTAGTACTTACATAATGTATAATTTAAATCAAATAACTATAACTATAATAATAATGATAATTAATAGATATAAATAAAAGAATAAACAAGGTTTAAAAGAGAAGAATTTAATTTAAATTAGAGTATATAATATAAAGTGGAATGAGCAAAGAAAGGGGTGTGTGAATGTCCGGATAGAAGGGTTTCAAGATTGCTTGTTAATTAATTAGAATAGCAATCAAGTTGAGTTGAGTTGAGTTGACTTTATTGTGGGGAGAGGCGATATCATTTTAGTTTTATAGGGCGTATTTTACTGTCTTGTGATTGGTTGATTGTGGTTATATATATATATATATATACTACACTATACGTATACTTATATTACACTATAACATATATACACTTATACACATCTCTTCTCTTGTTAATAGTTACAACCTGATTAAATTAGAATTAAATCGAATCGTTTGATTGCTAATTTGCTTATCTTTGTGCGGCTCATCTTCTCTTCTCATCAGCCACAACTATTACACATATTACACAGCCACAGTACACATAGCTACACCCACACATCTACACAATCACGTGACAATCAAACAGGGTTATTAAACCCTTCTAATTCTCATTTCAAAATTTTTTTTTTTTTTTTTCAAATTGTTACCAGTCAGTTTGAGTATTGTTTGAGTGTGAAACTTTTCAAGGTTATTGATTTAATATTAACTATATTTATTTACCTTTTTTTTAATTTATTTCCTTTAATTGAACACTGAACGTTTTCTATTAACTATTAAACTTTAATTCTACAACAATGGGTGCTTACAAATATTTAGAAGAATTGCAAAGAAAGAAGCAATCCGATGTCATGAGATTCTTATTAAGAGTCAGATGTTGGGAATACAGACAAAAATCTGTTATTCACAGAGCTTCAAGACCTTCAAGACCAGATAAGGCTAGAAGATTAGGATACAAAGCTAAACAAGGTTTTGCTATCTTTAGAATTAGAGTTAGAAGAGGTGGTAGAAAGAGACCTGTTCCAAAGGGTGCTACTTATGGTAAACCAACAAACCAAGGTGTTAACCAATTAAAATACCAAAAATCTTTAAGATCAACTGCTGAAGAAAGAGTTGGTAGAAGAGCTGCCAATTTAAGAGTTTTGAACTCTTATTGGATTAATGAAGATTCAACTTACAAATATTTCGAAGTTATTTGTGTTGATCCTCAACATAAAGCTATCAGAAGAGATGCTAAATACAACTGGATCTGTAACCCTGTTCATAAACACAGAGAAGCTAGAGGTTTGACTGCTATCGGTAAGAAATCTAGAGGTATCAACAAAGGTCACTTGTACAACAAGACCAAGAAAGGTAGAAGACATACTTGGAAACAACACAACACTCTATCTTTATGGAGATACAGAAAATAATCAATTTAATCTTTGGTTATTTTATTGTATATCATTGATTGTTAATACTATTATTTTGAAGTATTGTTACTTATTGATGTGGTGGTTTTTAAAAGAGAGTAAAAATTTATTTAGCTGTGTACTAATAGTTATATAGTTGGACTTTCTGTGTATTTTCCACACCTAATAAGATTATAAGAGTGTTATCATGATAAATTAACTGTATTCTACTTGTAATATACTATAATTAACTACAATAAAGATGTAAAATTAAGTGAAAAATTGAATAAAAAATGGAAAATGGAAAATTGTGAGGCTTGAAAGAGTCAAATTCGAGTCATTTTTGAGAAATGACAAGTTGATGTTTTAATTGTGTATATTTTATATAAGTAAAGTTTTTCTTTTTCCTTTCCTTCTATTATTTATTTATTTGTTTTATATCATTACTGGTATTCAATTGATTATTATAAATTCAAACGATATGTCATCTACAACAACATACAATAAAACTGCTATCATATCAGTTTATGATAAAACTGGTTTATTAGATTTAGCTAAAGGTTTAGTTGCTGCTAATGTTAGATTATTAGCATCTGGTGGTACTTCAAGATTATTAAGAGAATCTGGATTCCCTGTTGAAGATGTTTCTTCAATTACTCATGCTCCTGAAATCTTAGGTGGTAGAGTTAAAACATTACATCCAGCAGTTCATGGTGGTATCTTAGCTAGAAATTTAGAATCTGATGAAAAAGATTTAAATAATCAAAATATTGAAAAAATTGATTTTGTTGTTTGTAATTTATATCCATTTAAAGAAACAGTTGCTAAAATTAATGTTACTATTGATGAAGCAGTTGAAGAAATTGATATTGGTGGTGTCACATTATTAAGAGCAGCTGCTAAAAATCATTCAAGAGTTACTATATTATCTGATCCAAAAGATTATTCTAAATTTTTAGAAGAATTGAAAACTGGTGATATTAGTTCAAATTCAAGAAATCAATTTGCTTTAAAAGCTTTTGAACATACTTCAGATTATGATTTTGCAATTAGTGATTTTTTTAGAAAAAAATATAGTGAAGGTATTGCTCAATTACCTTTAAGATATGGTGCTAATCCACATCAAAGACCAGCTCAAGCTTTTGTTAATGATGGTGAATTACCATTCAAAGTCTTGAGTGGTTCACCAGGTTATATTAATTTATTAGATGCTTTAAATTCTTGGCCTTTAGTTAAAGAATTATCAGCTTCTTTAAATTTACCTGCTGCTGCTTCTTTTAAACATGTTTCACCAGCAGGTTGTGCTGTTGGTTTACCATTAAGTGATATTGAAAAAAAAATTTATTTTGTTAATGATATTGAAAATTTATCACCATTAGCAAATGCTTATGCTAGAGCTAGAGGTGCTGATAGAATGTCATCATTTGGTGATTTTATCGCATTAAGTAATATTGTTGATTTACCAACTGCTCAAATCATTTCAAAAGAAGTTAGTGATGGTGTTATTGCACCAGGTTATGAACCTGAAGCTTTAAAATTATTAAAATTGAAAAAAAAGGGTAAATATTGTGTTTTACAAATTGATCCAAATTATACACCTGATCAAATTGAATCAAGACAAGTTTATGGTATTACATTACAACAAAAAAGAAATGATGCTATAATTAATTCTTCTTCATTTAAAGAGTTTGTTTCTAAAAATACAAATTTAACAAATCAAGCATCAATTGATTTAACAGTTGCTACAATTGCTTTAAAATATACTCAATCAAATTCAGTTTGTTATGTTAAAAATGGTATGGTTATAGGTTTAGGTGCTGGTCAACAATCAAGAATTCATTGTACTAGATTAGCAGGTGATAAAGCTGATAATTGGTGGTTTAGACAACATCCAAAAGTTCTTGATTTCAAATGGGCTAAAGGTGTTAAAAGACCTGAAAAATCAAATGCTATTGATTTATACGTTACTGGTCAAATTCCAACTACTGAACCTGAAAAATCTGAATATTTATCAAAATTCGCTCAAGTTCCAGAACCTTTAACTTTACAAGAAAGAGAAGAATGGATGAGTAAATTAACTGATGTTTCTTTATCTTCCGATGCTTTCTTCCCATTCCCTGATAATGTTTATAGAGCTGCTAGATCTGGTGTTAAATATATCGCTGCTCCTGCTGGTTCCGTTATGGATAGAGCTGTTTTCGATGCTGCTGATTCTCATGATATCGTTTATGTTGAAAATCCAATTAGATTATTCCATCATTAGAAACTTTACCTCACTTTACTTACTTTTTATCATACTTATATGATTAATTCATCTTCTTTTATATCTTTAATGAAATATTATCTTCAAAAGTATTCGTAATCAATTCATTAATGAAATCTTATCTTTTTGTATGAGTACTTACTTACTTATAAATCACACTTCTATGATTAGTTCATCTCCTTTTATATCTTTAATGAAATATTATCTTTGAAAGTATTCGTAATTTACAAGTAACAATTTTTAAAGTTTAAAGATGTATTTATATAAAACAGTGAGTAATAACTTTCAAACAAAATAAAGAAAGATAATAACAAATAATAACAAATAATAACAAATAATAATAATAGTAATAGTAATAAAAACAAAAAGTTAATTCAAAAATAATAATAGACAGAAAAGAATAGTAATGTAACAAAAGGGAGTGATGTAAACGATGATGATGATGAGGACAAATATAACCAATTCAAAGATAATTTAACATTATCTTTTAATTTTAATGATTACTTTATTTAAGCTTTTGTACTCCAAGTCTTCAATGAAGTTTTAGTAGTCCAGTGATGTGTGGTTCCTGATGATCCATAACCAGTATCATTATTATTTTGATGTCTTGGTTGGAATAAACCTTCAGCAAAGTCTGGTAAATCACCAGCAGATTTTTCAATATCAACACTCTTCATTGAACCAACAACAGCTGGTGCTGCAATAATAACAACAAACATAACTAAAACAACAGAATATAATGTTGCATATTTTCTAACCATTCTTTTTCTTAATCTTGATTGTTTCAATGAATAAATTGGTGGTCTAATTTGTCTGTTTGGTTTTAACCAGAACAACATTAATGAATGCCATCTATCAATCATTGGAATTAATAAAATTGGTCCTTGACAGAATAATAAACAATGACCTAACATGAAATCACCTGCAAATTCAGATAATTCAATAATCTTTGCACAAAATTCTCTTGCTGGTTGAGTCCATGCAGCATGACCTAAACCTGATCCATACCATTTACCAGTCCAGAATGAAACATTAGCTTGATCATTCTTAAATTCTCTTGTTAAGAATAATAATGTCATGAATTTGAAAATCAATCTTTGAACATAAATCATAGTAACTAAACCAATTAACATTCTTGCAAAACTGAAACCTTCTAAAACCCACATAACAATGAAAAACACAACATGAATAACAACTGCAATACCATGAGCAATACCAGCCATAACTGAACCAGTCTTCTTACAACACATACCCAACATTGGACCTGCACAACAAGAAATACCCATAAAGACGAATAAAACACCAATATCAATAACAATTGGAGCTAAAGCACAAATAACTAATCTTAAACATGAATTAACAACTTTGATATCATCACCAGAAACACCAGTTTGAGCATTAATAAATGTATAAGAAATGAAACAACCTGCAGTATAAATTAAACATGGTAATGTATCAGAAACGAAAACATTTGATCTATGAGCTCTACTAGCATCACCAGCAGCTTTTTCAGATTCATCTCCAATAATCTTTCTCTTGAAACCAGTAACTCTAGATCTTGACAATCTAACGTAACCAATCCAAGAATTTCTATGCCATTTAGTATTACCTCTTGATAACCATCTAATGAAATCTCTGTAATCAATAAAGTAATCTTCCCAAGCAAATTGATGAGGATTGAAAATAAATGGAGAGAACATTAAAGCAACAACTGATAACCAGAACCATAATAATGCTGGTTGCCAATGAGCAACAGTACCAAATAATAACATCAGAGCACATCTAATACCAACATAAATGGTTGAATCGGCAAATCTAGCATACAAAACACTAAATGGAATTCTAGCAGTAGCAAAACCTCTACCAGTTGCAATATATCTAGCACCACCAACACAAACATCATTCAGTAAAGATGATGAATAAATTTGAGCAACAAACACTTCGAACAATGGAGATAATGATAAGAAATGTCTAGCAAATCTATAAGCACATTTCCAAACACCTCTTTCAATCAATTCTTGAACTAATAATGGAATGAAAGAAATGAAGAAAACAATGAAAATAGATAATGTATAACGTCTAATCCAATCAATAGCTGGCATCAAATTGTAACAACCTAATGGATATTGAACATCAGTGACTGGCTTATTTCTATCATAGATACAAATAATTGATTCATGTGAAAGAGCACTTAAATTAACTAAAGTTAACATAAATGTTTGTAATGATAATTGAATGAACAAGTTATTAATATGGAAACCTAAATGAGCATAATAGAAAGATAAGAATCTATCTAATGGAAGTTGAGTACCCAAATAATAGTATTCTCTTGATAACATTTGTTCACCCATACCAGCACCAATCTTAGTTGTGAAATTCAAAATAGAACCAAAACCTAAATCTCTACCTTTACCACATTGATAATATTCACAGTGCTTAATTCTACCACCTCTACATAAAGCAGTCATACCAGCATAAATATCTTCATTCAAATGTAAACCTTTTTGAGCTTTAGAAACACCACCTCTTGTAGTCATATAAATAGCATTCAAGAAATCAGGGTGACCATAATGTAATTTAGCACCAATTTGAGCTAAAGTTCTAGAGAATAGAGTACCGAAAGTTTGTTCTTTACCAGCAGCAACATCACCTAAAATACCAGAGTTTTCAGAGAAGATATATTCTCTAGCACCAACAATAGCAACTGGATGAGTAACTTTAGAAGCTTCGGATTTCAAACCTGGAGAGTATGGATTAACATGTTCAACATTCAATTCTTCGAATTCAGCTAAAACAGATCTAATCTTCAAACATTCTTCAAGATAATTATCTTGATTAGCATCAATCAATTGTAAATATTCACCTCTAGTGAAAATAATAGAATGATTTTGATTATCGGATTTACCATCACCTAAAATTGGATTACCTGATAATTGAACTCTAAATTTAGGTCTTCTTCTACCATTTTCCATAATTTCAGAGTGACCATCAATCAATGAAGAGAAAATTCTTGGTTCTTCACCTTCATTTAATGGAGGTTCTTCATCCAAGTAAGCAATTTGTAAATCTGGGTAAGCACGTAATAAGAATTCAGCATTTTCTAATTCTTCTGGTTTGAATTTAGTTAATCTTTGCATAGAAACCAAGAATTTGAATTTTCTTCTTGCCATTCTTTCCAATTCTCTTTCTAAACCTTCAGCATTACCACCAAACATTTGAACGATTTCTGGATTTTCAACACGGTATAACAATTTAATAGCTCTTGCATAATTCATGAAACCTGAAACAGTTCTATACAAGGTTTGAGATCTTAAAGAAGCCCAAATTCTTGTTCTTAAAGTATATTCAGGAGCAGCAGATTTGAAACCAATACAGTAGAATGGTAAATCATCGATTTCATTCTTCATGTTATCATCTTCTTTATCTTCGCCATTGTCTTCGTAAGCAGCAGTTTCTTCAGCTAAAATCTTAGTATCTTTAACGAAACATTCCCATTCAACAGGATGCAATTGTTTCAAATATTCTAATAAGGTAACTCTTGAGAATTGATCATCTTCTCTAATAATTTCTCTTAAAGATAATAAAATCTTTTCAGAATAATGAGGAGTGAAAACAGTGAAAGTTGGCATATTATCAACAGGTAATGGTTCTGGAATTGGAGTAGCTAAAGATTGAGCAAAGAAAGAAATACGTCTTTCAGCTTCTGAATCTCTTGGGAAGAATTCAGTTTCAAAGTTATTATCATCTTGAGAAATGAAGAAATTTGGTGCTCTTAGAGTACGTTTACCTTCAACTTCTGATGGAACTTGATGGTATAACAACTTTTGAACGTGATCAATTGCTAACAAATGTTCTCTATACATGGAAATAACAATGGCATTCCAAACTTGTGAAATTAAAACCTTTGGTTTATACTTGATTTCCATATCAGTTGTTGCTAAAACCTTTGAATAAATTCTCTTTGGTAATCTAGTGAAAATATTTCTCCATGGAGTTAAAATAGAAATACCTAAATAGAATGATCTACCAACAGAGAAGACACAGTTAACCAAAATGTACCACATATAACTATCCAAGAAGAACAAAATCAGATCAGTGAAATACATTAAACCTAATGTAATTCTAGCTTGTTGTTTACAAACAACATTATCATACCATTTTTCACCAATACATCTCATTGACATAGTTGACAAATTTCTAATTGGATCTCTTAATGATAAGATCAAGAACCAATAAGATTCAAGGAACTTAGCTAAGAAAACAATAAACCATAAGAACCAAGATAAATACATATCTAAACCTTCCAATTTATTGAATGAAGCAGTGAAAGTTTGAGAGGCAACATATCTTCTGGTTGATCTTTTCATATATGAAGTAAACAATCCACCTAAAGGCATGACAGTAAAGAATATGATGGTAACAACAGCGATGAAGAAGACAACAATAGAGACAACTAAAGCAGCTTTAGAATAAGTTTCTAAACCAGCCCAACAAAAGACGAAAATGACAGGACCTAAATTGATAGCCAAAACTAGGAACAAAAATCCTAACCTTCTTGATAAATGTTGAGCACCAGCCCAAGCTCTTGGAACAAAGAACCATTCACAAATAGTAGCCAGAATATTGATTGCAGTAGCAACTGTACCACCTAAAGCAGCAGAAGCCCATCTTGAAGAAGCTAACGGTTGATTGTTAACAACTTGAACATAATTATGAGTATATAAACTTGGAGAGTTATAAGCAGCATACATCCAAAAGATTGAAACATGAAGAACGAAAATACGATTGAAATTTGTGATCAAATGTAACCAAGTTCTAATTTCTTTATAAGTCTTGAAGAAAACGGAATCCCATTCAACTTCACCAAGTTTGAAATATCTTTCTTCTGATGGATAATCAACTAATCTAGAACCATCTTCAAAAACAATTCTAGAAATACCTTCTGGATACCAGAATAATTGATTAACATCATCATAACCAATAATCTTGTTATGATCTTGTTCTCTCTTGACATAACGACCATCAACAACTTCATAAACTTGAGATCTAATGAAACGGTAAATTGGAGTAATAATTCTGTTCAAGTAGTCACCTTCTAAAACAGGCTCAGTTCTTTGTCTACAAGCTTCAGAATTCAAATAATCATCGGCACACTTGTAAATGAAACATAAACATTCAGAAGTAAATCTAACTTGATTAGCTTCACCCCAGACTAATAACCATAAAGCGATTTGTCTAACTCTTTCTAATGGAGTTAAAGCATTCATTTTAGCTTTCCATCTATAATCAGCAGCATCTAATGAATTATCACCTTCAAGAGCATTCAAAGTTCTTTCAGTATCAGCACCATTTTCTTCGACAGCTTTAGAAGCTTTCTTGGATTTTCTTTTAGCTTTTCTAGCTTTTCTACTTAACTTACCCATGGTCATATTTCTGAATCCAATATCATCATCAAGATCCAATTGGGCAGCAAAATACCATTTTTTATAATTGGCAGCTTCACCACCAATATAATCAGCATGAATGGATAATAAAGCTTGAGCAGGAGACATTCTTGAAGCTCTTGAATCCAACATAACCATGAAATAATCAAACATATTTCTCATTGAATCTCTTTGGAAACCAAATTTATTAGTTAAATCAATGAAAACATCTTCAATTTGTTCGATAGTAACAGGAGCTTGATTATCAGCAGTCCAAGCAGGATAAGGATCTGTTGGTAAAGCAACCATACCAGATTGATCGTAAGGACCAGCCCCATAAATTGGAGTGGAAGCACCTGAAGATCTTGCACCACCATAACTCATTTGAGATGGAGTATATTGAGTACCGTAACCATCATAAGGAGTACCTGGAGCACCACCTGGACCATAACTGAAATCTGAATAAGCTTCAGGATCTCTTGAAGCAGGTTGATCATAATAACCTTGTTGATTCAAATTTGGATCAGAAGTATATTGTTGATCATAACCTTGTTGATAGTATGCATCTTGTTGGTTGTAACCTTGTTGATAGTACTCGTCTTGTTGATCGTAGTAATCTTGTTGGCCTTGTTGAACCGGTTGACCACCTTCTTCTGAATGAGTATAACCATCATCATAGTAAACTGGTTGAGTCGGTTGATCATCACCTTGACCCCTGTTAGGGTCAGGATATGTATTATCGTTATACGACATCTAATAATATTAGAAGGTATATGTTAGTATGATTGTTTTGAAATTTTTCAAAAAACGTTAGGAAGAAATAGTGGTGTTCCAGTTGATCTCAACAGATCAATCACCCGAGGACAGTGCGCTGCGCACAGTTAGACAGAGAAACACGGCACACGCACACGCACAAAAAAAAAAAAAAAAAAATAAGGTTGCGACACGGTACGACAGGTGTATGATCTGTATGATTTGTAATAAAGAAATAAACGAACCTTTTAATGATAATTAACAGTTGATATTCAGTTGATATTCAGTTGAAATCCACTAATATTAAATCAGTAATGATGTATGTGTAAATGGAAGAAAAAAAGAAAATTATTCACTATCGGATAAACGAATGAATTTAAAAATAATCACTTAATCCCTCTTGTAGTTGTAATTTTTGAAAAGAAAAAAAAACCACTTGTAGTAAATGATCTAAGTTGTAGAATAATAATATAAGATCGATCAGTAAGCGATTGTTAGGATCTTATAATAATATTATTGATTGTAAATCAGATCAAATCAAATCAAGTCAAAAAAAATAAACAGATCAGATCAATATAAAAATGGGTCTGTTATTTGAAAAAAAAGTGATATGAAATGTGGAAGTGGATGAGTGATGGGGGATAGGATGATTGTTAATATAGCAAAGTAAATCAATAACCTTGTATATATGATTTGAAAAGAAGGTTAGTTGATAAAGAAATATAAGTTTGAAACAAAAGACAAATTACAAATATCAAAGGTTAGAGTGTAGTGGGAGTGGGAGAGGACAAGACAGAATAGATAAATCTGCCAAATAGTGTTTGTGTATTAAATAACTTGATTAATTAACTATGTGAATCTACTATAATTACTAACTATATGATATGTAATGTTATGTTATGTTATGTATTAATATGTGTCACCGGGTGGTTAAAAGGGGACCGGCCTGATTCTTAATAGTGTTATACAGGGACAAACGTGTAAAGGCACCGTGCAGTTACGTGGTAGCAATAATATTATAAAGATATAACGTTACACTGCAGTGCGTTGTTACTAAATTTTCTTTTTTTTTGCGTGTTTCGTTTCAAGTTGTCTATTAACTTTTATTGTTATTATGGCCAGCCAAAACCGTGTCTTTTCTTCTTTTCTATTATTAGTTAAAGCGTGTTTCATTGTTTCTAAAAATACACCCTGAAAATTAAACTTTATATTAATTGGTAGGGTAATTGAGATTGTTTCAATCACGTGAATCTATTATATTTCATATTTCATTCGTACTTCGTATAATGTCTCGGGTTTTACTATAATTTTCCATTCTTTATTTATTCATACTCAGTTCCGATTCCCGAATGCTCCGTCTTGAAATTTCAATATCAATAGTAGTGGTACCTGTCGGTCTAATAGTTATGGACTTATGGTAACCATTGGCAACTCAATTTAATATAGGCTACCGTGTTTTTTTTTTTTTTTTTTTTTTTTCTATTGATCTGTGTGTTACACTCAAATTTCTATAGGGCATCTTTTTTTTTTATCTTTATTTATTTATTATATACTGATAAAAATACAACTAAATCATCTTTATTTCTTTTTCTACAACTGTTTTAGATCTTTTAATAGATCAGATACAGTAACTTTGGAACCTATCTTTTCCAATGTATCTTCAATCTCTTCCAGATTGATCAATTCATGGAATTGTCTCAACTTACTTTTCGTCAATTCAACTAAACTACGTAACCCCCATTTCAATTCGGTCTCTTTTCCTCCTTCATTATCACTAACTTCACTCATCTTTTCAAACTCTTCACTGTAGATCTCTTGCCAGACATTATTGGAATCACTATTTAGTTTCTCTGTAAGGCTATCAATTTCTTTGGAAGATAATTCAACAAATAAACGTAGTATACTCCATCCAAATTCAGAAACTAATCTATCAAATAACTCAACTCCATAAAGTTCATTAACAATAACAAGATTATCACTGTTTTCAAACAAACTTTCTAAAATTAACTCTGCTGTAACAAATCCTCTATTCATAAACTTTTCTAAAACTAAATAACCAACTCTAGGTTCTCTATTCCATAATCTTAAAACACCTCCAATTAACCATTTTTGTCTCTCTTTCAAATCAGATTCTCCCTCAAATAAACTGTAATCGATTTCTTCTCCTTCATCATCAAGTCTCATCCCTAGAACCAACTTCAATTTATCATTACATAATTCTAAAGCACCACCTTCAATAACACTTAGTGATCTAGATCCAATAATACATGTCGATTGAACAACAAGTGTAACTAAATACCTTTCAAAGGGTGTTTCTTTTTCTCCTTCATATTTTTCTTTCAAATCTTTAACTAAATCTTGAAATTCTTTTAAATTTTCTCCTCCTTCTTGAATATTTTCATACATTAAGTGACAATATTCATTTAATCCATGATCAACATCATTAAAATGATACTGATCAACAACTCCATATATTTCAGCATTACCTGCATCAGGTCTAATTTCTTCAACTTTTATTAACCAATTCTTAGGATCGTTTAATGAATCCCAATCACTAGCTAATTTCTCACCAAAAAATTTAGAATCATAATCATGAACTTGCTTCTGATCCATCAATTCAAGATTCAAATAATGATACATTGATTCAGGTAATGATGCCATAACGACACGAGGGTTTGAAACTCTAATTAACTTACCAATAATCCATCTAATAAATCTAATTTTTGGATGATATTTGATCATTTCCAATTGTTTTGTTGATTCATCCCATGAATTCCAATTCCATTCAAATCCAAAATTACTTAATTGAACTAACATAAAATCAACTATACGACAACTTAAATCATAATCCAATGAAACAACATTATCAAATAAAAATCTAATAACATTTTCCAATGTTTTCGCAAAATTAACATTACCTGAATCAACAGATATAGTTTCACTTATTTTCTTTAAATTGATATAATCCCTTGCACATATATCCGTTAATAAGGTCTCATAATAAACATTAGGTATCTTATTATCATTGAAACATAACATCAGTTCAAATATAACATTAACAATGATATGTTCCATTTTGAAAGTTGATTTGTAACCCGATTTGAACTCAGCTTGAATCGATTCAGCATATTTAATCATTGTTTGCTTCATTTCAGAATCAGCCAGACCAGAATCTGATTGTAACTTTTCAAGTAAATCAAGACCACCAGTTGATAAATCATCAATAACACTTAATTTATCTAATGATGAATTCCATTTAGCAAATTTGAATTCATTGAAGAAAATATTCATACTTAATAATTGTTTAGCAACGGTGACTCTGTTGAATTCCATAGATTGAATCAAATCTTGAAGTATATCTCTCAAAAGTAAAGAAACATAACTAGATGGCTCTGGAACAGTTTTTAAACCTCCAACATCTTGGAACAACTCTAATACATATCTTTGATAAGTAAACAATGAATCAACACTGCCTGATAAGATCACCTGTTTTAAAGCACTAACTTCAGGGAATTTGATATATGGTAATTGAACTTTAGGTTCCATATCTGGTAACTGATCCTTAATTAGTGATCTATATGGAACAAATAGATCTAACTCATCATCTGTAATATTGACAACTGAAGGTAAAATCAAATCAATTAATAACTTGGATTGGTAAGGTTTCGAATCACCAGCACCAAAATGCATTAACAATGGGTTACCCTTTTCACATCTGATTTCAAATCCACGAGCTGTTTCTAACAATTTCTCACATTGATCTCTGTCACCATCATTTTGATTCAAATCTCTGATTGTTGCATAGATGAAAGGAATACTTAAAACCATATCAACATATAATAACTCAGCCAATGGAGTTCTAACTTCTGTACCATGTTGTAATTCAACAGCAAGCTTCAAAAATTCATTAACAACATCAATTGACTTATCTAATCCGCTTGCAATGACTCCGGAAATAGATATTAAAAATCTAACAATTTGTTTGACTCTAGTAACCCATCCACATTCTCCACTAATTTCTTCAGCATCATTATCATCACCATCACCATTTTTCACTTTTGAAACACCATCTAGCAATTCTTGTAACTTGAAACCCAAATATTCAACAAACCATCCAACAAAAGACTCATCATCTATAACTGAAATCAATTCGATTAAACTAGCAACAATGCGTAATTTGTGAGGTTGTTCCACAATTAATCCATAAAGATAGTCACCAACCCATGTTTTAACATCACCATCTGCCTCTTCTTTACCAATCGCATAATTATTCAAGTGATTCACAATAGCATGTGATAGATGTTCCAATTGTGCTTTCAATTCCAATGGATGTTCTCCAATTGTACTTATTTGTTGAATTAATAATTTTGTTGATTCAACTTGTTGTGGTAAATATGTTCTTCTTACTCTTTTAACATTTGAATTCCAACCTCCTGTTGAATGTTCTGCATTTGTGTTTCCCGTTGTTGTTGTAGTTGCTCCTGTGTTTTGATTTTTGTGGTTTGGACCCAACGATGGTTCATAGTTGTCATCTTCACCATCTGAAACACTTGCTCTTCTCTTTCTTGTGTAGTTGTCTTCAGACATTTTTTTTTGTATCTACAGTGAAAGTGGAGATTTCTTGGTAAACTGTTGTTGTTAATTAATATACACTTACTGGAGTATTAAAGTATCATTCCTTTTGTTATATTTCTATGTGTACTTTTTTCTCCCTCTGAAAATTACTTTCAAGAGTTTCGAATATTTCAGGCTGTGCTAGGATCAGTGATAACTATTATACATATTAATGGAAATGATATTGATGGTTGTGAAAATTACATAAATAAATAAGATAAATGCAAACATAAACGTTAAATGCAAATTACAGGTATATATGTATATATGTACAGTGTCTTTGTGTGTTTCTTTTTTAGGTTTTTCTGGCTTTTTTTTGTTCATGAAAGTAACTTGCCTGTCATTGAACAATCACTGATTGTTGTTCTTATCAATTTTCAAGTTACTAAAGGAAGTATTCGATCTTAAGCTTGGAGAACTGACAAGTGCAATGTTACCTGCATTAATACCATTACCTGAGCTTAATAACTTACGACTCAATTCGTTATTCAAATTAGTCAACTTACCCAATCTTTTTTCCAAGGTTTTCATTTTCTCCATATTCGTTTTCGCTTCAGCATCTTTCTCGATTTTCAAGTTGGTTAACGCTTCACGAAGTAAGTCTCTCTGTTTCACTAAATCATTCAAATCATCACTATTCTTCAATAGGTTGCTTTCCAAACGTAGTCTTTCATTGTTACCAAAATCAAATTCAAGCTTGGCCTTTGGAGATGACATTGGCGAATTTTCTAAAACTGAAACACGATTTTTTAAATTCGGTATAGTTTTGAAATTCAACTCTTTGTTCTCATTGATTTGTTCCTTGAGTTGCAGCTTCAATTCCTCATTCTCCAATGATAGCGAATGAACTTGAGATCTGGAAAGCTGTAAACTTTCATTTAATTCAAACGATTTTTTATCAAGTTCAGAATTTCTATACGTGATCTCTTGTAATTCATTCGAATTAATGATTCCGTTGGATTGTTTCAATAGCAAATCTTCAGCAATAAATCTTTTTCTTCTCTCTTCCGCTAACTGTTTCGTCAAATCTGAGATCTTGGATGAAGTAGTTGTTTCATCAATAACCGATGATTGGATCAAATTTTGTGTTCTTAAAGAATCTTCTAACTTGAATTCACGTGTGATTGAATCAGCCAATTCATTACTAACAATTTGTAATTCATTCATTAATTCTTGATTGGCATGTAATATCCCCATGTCTTTAGCACTAAAAACATTCGGTTGATCAACATTTGGAGAAGATGACACCTCATGAGACTTGGCAGTTGTGGTTGTAGTTGCTCCACTTAATGGTGGAGGTCTTGGTAATTCCTTGTCTTCATGAATAATACTTTCTGGATCTGAAACCTTACGATTTCCAGTATTGTAAGAATCATCAACTGCTAGTTTGGAAATTGGGAGAACAACAGATTTACCATCAACTGAATATGATGATTTGGCAGTATCATCGTCATGAATCAATTCAGCAGCTACATCATTGGATGGAACGTAATCATCAAGAGATTTACCAATCTTAGGAATAAATTTTTCTGGCTTGTCAACTGGTGTCTGATTAATGATTTCTTTGTCAGCAACTGGAGAGCTGCTTATTTCCGAGACTTTACTAACGTCAGCTGTTGACTCAGGAGCAATAACCTCGACAGAGTCATCAAATGAAGAGTCAAATAGTGGATTGCCAACTGGAGTGTAGCCCCTACGGCTGCCAAATGCATCTTTTTCAAATGAATCAGATGTGGATTCGTCTTCTCTTGCAATAACCTCCGGTTGTTTTCTCAACTTCGGGTTGTTCAATCCAGTTGGCTCCTTATTGGGTATAGATGGCAATTCATGGGAAGGTTTTAATGATGATTCGTTCTCATTTGAGCTGCCAAATTTAGTCAACGTTGCTTGTTCAATCTTCTTACCTTGATAAACGGATGGGGAAAGTGTTGAGTTGTAATCAGTTCTTTTTGTTGCTGGCTCTGTTAGTGCTGATGCTGATGCTGATGCTGATGCTGATGCTGATGCTGATGCTGATGTCGCAGCTGGAGATGTTGTTTGACTGGAGGAAGCCAATCCATCAACGTTCATGTCAATGAATCGAGACAATCTTGAATCAGAATCATCACGAGGCATATTCAATGTCAATCTATAATTCATTAGCGTATCAGATGGTGTCAATGGAGTTTTAGGTAGATCTTTATATTGATGTTGCTGAGTAGCTTGATAGTTATTGTCTGAAGGTGGAAGATTAATTGTCATTGGAGCACGTTGTGACTGAGAATAGCCTTGGTTTTTAAATGACAACTTCGAAGGTAGTGGAACATCTTCAGCTGGTGGTTGAGGTTTGTAAGAATCAAACTGTTGCTGCTGACTGAACGAAGGAGAAGATTCATCTCTAGATTCATCTTTCCCTTTGGACTTGAAAGTCATTTTCTTGAAGAAATTTTTGGCACTTGGCAACGTTGGAGTAGTTGATGTTGTAGTTGAAGTTGGTACGTTTGATGGCTGAACCGATGAAGTTGTATTATAACGAACAGGTTTGTTGAATGCCTCTCTGAAACCAGTAAATGGAGATTTTTTAGAAGGTTGATCATTCGAGTCCGTTGTTGAAGCTTTCATAGCAAGCTGTGATGGTTCAGGAGGAGGCTTTCTTGACAGCTTTGCTGTGTTGCTTGAGTCAACAGAATACTTAGAATGATGTGACACTGATCTATTTGATTCGTGTGCTTCGTTTGAGGTAGGCTTCACTGGCGACAACATACTTTTGTAAACAGGTGACGACTTCTTGGGAGACTTTGAAGAAGAACTGAAGTCCAAGACATCATCTTCTAATTCTTGTGCCAAGGCTGAAGATTCTTGTTCATCATGAAGAATGGTATTATCTGGCGTTTTAGCAATTGAGTCAAATGAACTATCATCATATGATTCCTCTTGTGTGGTGTTGAATCTTGGTTGCTCAAACGAAGTTTTCGCATAAAGAGGTGTTCCTTGGATCGATTGTTTATCCATAACTGACAGAACATCGAAGGAAGATTTGGCAGGAGAGGTACTTGAGTTTCCAAGACTCTGTTCACCTTCCATTGAACTGTATGCCGACTTCACAGGTGAAATTAATCTTTCTGAAGTTTTCGTTGATTGCTGTTCAACTGATTTGACAGGTGATTTAACCGATTCGTATGCTGATCTCACAGGAGATTTGACTGGTTCATAAGTAGATCTGAGAGGTGATGAAACTTGTTCCTTAACAGATTCATAAGTTGACTTTACAGGTGATTCATCTAAAGATTCTGAGAATTCATCCATGCTTGTTTGATCGACATCCACAATTTGCTCATTGAAATTGGGCTGTTCCTTAGTGACATCATATTCATCATGAACGAACGTATCATTTTCAGTTTCAACAACCGGTGTAGTTTCATCGTAAGTTTGAATATCAGGCAATCTGTCATTGGATTCCTCATCTAAAGGTAACTCTAAAGCAGTAACAAATACATCGCCATTTGCAGTTGCACTGCTATTATTATTATTGGACAATTGGTACACACCAGAGCTCGCCATTTTTCTTTGCTGAACTAGGTTCTCATCGACAGAAGACATTGCTGAAAATTGAGAGGATATCGATTGCTTTGACTTACCATGATTCATTTCAGTTGGCTTTTGAGTTTGTAAGTCTGATTGTACAAGATATGACTTTTGTGATGCAAGTGAACGTTGAGGAGTGCTAAACTCTTCATTGGTTGGTGATGTCAAAGCTGACTTTGATGAAGGAGTCTTTGAGTAATCCTCAACATGTGAAGATCGTAGCGGTGATGATCTCATTGGTGAAGACTCATAAGCACCAGCACTATAACGTTGAGTGTTTAAACCTGAACCATTGACCATAATCGGATCTTCTTGAGGAACCCCGCTTGGCTGTGATTGGTTACGGTATGAGCTTGTTTCAACAACTGGCAGTTGTTGGCCATCTTCCTCGCTCTCATCTTCACTATCAACAAACGTATATTTATTCAATTTTCCTCTACTGACTGGCTTGAAAGTATCGTTAACGACATCTTGTTGAGGGGGTGACGGAGCACGTGGTTCGACCGTTTGTACTTGGTTCAAGGGTTGTGACAAAGCGTCTTCCTGTGCATACTCTTGATGATTATTCAAAGAGGTTGTGTTACTCTGGTACTGAACGTTTTGTGTTATTGAAGGAAGATGATCAGATGATCTGGGTTGCACGTAACCGTTTTGTTGAGGATATTGTTGCTGCTGTTGCTGTTGACGTATTTGCGGTGGAAGCTGCATTTGATATGGATGTCCTTGAGTTTGATGATTTTGTTGAGGTTGTTGGTACATCCCCTGCTGTTGAGGTTGTTGGTACATCCCCTGCTGTTGCTGCTGTTGCTGCTGTTGCTGTTGTTGCTGCTGCGGCTTAGGTGAGTAAAAACCTTGATTCTGCTGTGCTGGTAAAGTATGCATATCCTGTTGCTGCTGTTGTGGCTTAGGCGAGTAAGGTCTTTGATTCTGCTGTTGAAGTGATGGAAGATTACCCTGTTGACCTAAATATGATGCTCTGCCACCACCATTTTGGACAGGCATTCTAGGAGGATATCCACCACGGCTTTGTAGACTCATTGCTCTAGGCTCAGGAGGATATCCACCACGGCTTTGAAGACTCATTGCTCTAGGCTCTGAAGGATATTGAAGTTGATTTGGATTACCAAATGGAGGTGGGCCAGGTCTTGATTGCATACTCAACGTTCTTGGATCCTTACCAACAGGAGAGGCTATTCCTAAAGCATTTGGTTGCATCGACAAAGTACGTGGCGGCATCCCAACACTTTGTAAACTCATAGCTCTAGGTGAGTTTGGTGACTGAGCAGACATTGTAGCCATCAACTTTTTCTGAGCAGTCTTATGCTTTCTGTACTGAATATTTGACATTTGATTGTTTGGACCAGTCGGCTTTGTAGATAATGTAGGGATTATCGTTGCAGTATCAATATGACTGGTACCATAACGTCCTCCACCACGAATATGTTGCAAATCATCAAAGGAAAGCCCGGAATCATCACCAGGTAGCTCACCACCTTCACCAAAATCACCGTCACCAAAAACGTCTTCCTTGGGATCACGGAGAGACTTGCCAAATTTCTTACCCTTCTTGAAAAAATTGTTCACCGATGAAGATGAATTTGACACTAGCGAGTTTCTCCGAGAACTAGGTCTAGCCTGAGAAACTTGCAAAGGAGGTTGTTGGTAGTAGTCCAGCTGATTCGTAGAATAGGACTGCTGTTGGTACATCTGAGGAGGATACTGCTGAGGATACTGCTGACTTGAAGACGTTTGTTGGTAATATCCCTGTCTCTGGTACTGTTGAAGTTGCTGCTGTTGTGGTTGTTGTTGTGATTGTTGTTGTTGTTGTTGTTGTTGTTGTTGTTGTTGTTGTTGTTGTTGTTGTTGTTGTTGTTGTTGTTGTTGTTGTCCTCCTGCTTTGTTTATGGGAGTTTCATAAGCAATGTCGATATAGGCCGAGTCATTCAAGTTCCTGTTCACGCCCCTATAATTAGATGGCGCAGGTCTTCTACTCTGAGAGGTCAAGGACATGGCGGCTTCCATAGTTGAATATTGCTCTGAATTTTTATTTCAGATCAAAACACGAATGGAATAGGGTTCTAAAAGATAGATGAAAAACAAAGAAAAACATATAAACAATACAGTGTTGAACTACCGGCACTCAAGACAGCTTCCGTTCGCGATCCGTGCATTTTTTTCTGGTCACGTGATGAGCGGCTCACTTTGTCATTTTCAGGTACCGACCGTGTCAGATGGTTGACAGATGTTTATATATAGATGTAGTTATAACTTGGCCATCCTTGGCCATTACTGCATTATTGATTAGGCTATATAGATTAATGTCTATATGATTATGTATGTATAAAGTGGGGAGGTATGCTACACAATGGTACACCATCCGTTAGTGCTGCTTGTGCTCTCCGTAGCATTATCGTTAGCTGTCTTCTCTTTCTCTTCTTTTTCAACCATCAGACTCTCAACTGAAGGTAGCGTAGCAGGCAAATCAGTAACAACACCCACAATATCATATCTGTTTTCGAAGAATGTATACCAGTCATTCAAAACCTTCAACTGCTTAAAATTCAACACAGAATAATCCCAAGAAATACTTGAGTCCGTGTCCTCTGGTTTCAAGGATGACTTCCCTAAAGCTCTGGAGGCATCACGACCAACGAAAGCATGATATGATTTATCTGGAGCATACGAAGCACTGTTTCTAGTCACGTCGAATACCGTTGACTTGATTGCAATGTAAATCTTGGGAGTTTGAATACCTTTATAAGGAGGGCGGGAGGCAGACAGATTGTTAGTACTCGGGTTCAAAGGCTGAGTTTCCGGCATTGCTGAATATTCCAATACTCTATTTAACATGACTTTTCACTCTCGTAATTGAAAGTTCAGAAATGTTAATTGGTAAAAAGAAAAAAATAAAGTAACATACCGTCATATTTAGATAATTCTTGCAAGGTGATCGGATCGTATTTGGGTGGATTTATGTGGATTTCTTTCTTAGGCATAAACTTCTTCTTTACTCCATTCTTTGGAACATCGTCGCCATCCACTGTCTGGGTGATGTTGTTTCCCATCGTCTCATGTTTGCTTCTATCCTGGTTGGGTTGATCCATATGTGGGTTTGGTGTGTTCAATACGATTCCTTCGTGCACTTGATCAATCAAATCATTTTTCTCTTGATTTCCCATTTTAGATCGCTATTAGTACGGTCCTCCTTTTTTAATGTGTTGTTTTCAACAGAGGTTGTTATCAGTGAGAAAAGATGGTTGATCTCTCGTATCTAATGCAAGTTCAACATTTCATGCATAACACGATAGCTGGCTGTGTAGAGGTGTTTTTACGTTCACAGGCATTATATTCAACAGTGATCGTACTATACTAGACATCGTTAATGGTGTTATCTTGTAGCATTAGCTTTATTGATTAGTCAGTAGGTACAATTGTGGTTCTGTTTGATAAGGTTTAATTTTACTTGAATTGGAATAATAAAACGCGGTAGTAGCTCATGTTAGATGATATAGTTTACATATTTGGACTACCTTTACTATACAACTTCAGCACACCTATTTAACAGCGAAACAAAGTTTGATCTCCCAGTTAACTCACCTTTTTGGATTCTTCTTTTTCGCCCTCTTTGGCCAATTCCTCGTTACTCTTCAACTTCGCCTGCTCTCTGTTCAATTCGGCAATGAACCAAGTGACGGTTGCCCATAATAACAACGCTATGATTAACAAATTGACAAAGTGAATGGATCCACTTATATATATCATAGTGGAAAGAGATATTATAAGGCAAACGAATGAACCATGAGTTGCTGTCTTGAGTGCCGGAGTGAGGCCCGGTTGAAAGACCGATTCCCAAAGATCTGTAATGAACATTTTTTTATAGATATGTGGATGGTCAAATGATGATACCTTGATACTTGTCAAGAATTCTGTTTTCAAGAACCGATTGACTCTGCAAAAACTAGCTTCAGATAATCTTTGAACAGAATCATTGATGAGAACTGAATAAACTTTCCAGCAGCCTGTTTGTATCTCAAATCAATTTGATCGAGGTGCACGGGTTATTCTCAGGATACTCTGAGGTTTGTGCAACATGATGTTTGATAACCTGGTGATTTTTGATGGCACGTTTGAGAGATGTTCTCATATGAAACTGAATGCTAGAGACTTATTATTACACATTTGATCATAATGACTACAAAGAGTAACTTTTTAGATACGCCGTTGAAGATTTCCAACGTGAAACAGTCCAATTGGGATAAGTTGTACAAGGTGTCTGACTATGCTCTTGACTACAACCTTCATTTATTCAAAGGAATTCGTGATGCTAGATTGAATGGTCAGCAAGAACTACTTGATTTCAGACGTAGCATTTTTGATAGTGTTCCAGAAGACTATAAAAAAATGCTGTTTTATGGTATAGATGATGTAACTGGCACGTTGGAGTGTACAACTACAGCTAGGTTACAAGAAAGACTTTTAGGGCTGTTAATCTTTGAAAGACATCGTAGAGATATTGCTTTATTGAACGCGTTATTAGCTGAAGGGGGTAGCGACAAGAAAGTTGAAACCATTGAGTTGGGTGATCCTTACGTTTATGAGATTAAGTCTGTGTTGTTCAAAGGTTTTCAAGGGAGAGAAGAATCTGACGATAACGAAGGTGATAAGGAGAAGAATAAGACTGGAGGCAAATTCATGAAGTTTGCCATGATTCAGAATCTCGAGTTTGACTACGAGCATGAATTAGCAGATGAAGAAGCAGATGAAGAAGACAGTGAGGAAATCCGTTGTGATGATGATTTACTAGAGCAATTCTTAACTGATGATATCGTGTCGTTCAATGATTCGCTGAAGAAGTTGAAAATTGAAGGAAAGAGTGATGACGATATTATGAAGTATATTGTTGAAGAATGCAGAATTGGTAAAGTTTTCATACCGATGGCTGGTGGCACTATATTCAGTGGTGAGGACTGAAAAATATGTAACAGAAATCGATTCTATATGGTTCAATGATACTGAAATATCAATTAATAACTATTCGTGAAGATTTTAAAAGCAAGTACGATCTACAAAACAGGCCAATGGTAAACCATTATGGATCTCCACCTCTGATGGCAACTAACCTGCTATAGTTTTGAAGCAGAAATGAGAGAAAAAGCTCCCCGACATAAGCGAGACTATATTCTTCAGTTGCTCATATTCAAAAAGGGCATATATAAATACAGAACGCCTCAAATCAAGTAGTGTAAACTAATCAATCAACTAACATTACTGAAAAACAGACAAAGACCAACTTGTGCGCCGCATAGAAAACCGCGTATCTTACGTAATAACAATCAACATTCCACTCGTAGCGTGTTTGGTAGTTGGCGGTACGGTGGTGGATCAATCACCTTTGTACTCTTACTTGTATGTGATAGCTTGTGCATCACAGTCTTCAGGGCTCTTCAATTTAGGTTTCCTGATTGTTATCTAACTTGTTTCTGTTCGAAAGCTTGAAGAGGACTCGAGTAGAAAAGTGTTTCATTCTTTGCATCTCATATCTCATCATCTGCTTCCACAGGGGTCATAACAAAAACAGTGAAAGCTACTTTTGCTGATTGTATGTATACCGTATCAACTTCCCAAATCAAATCAGTTAAACTAACAAATTCACAGAATAATCATGGCATCTACGATGAATCATCAACAGCCGTCATCTTTTGCAATGAAAGCAGCTATTAATGCTGTTAGATCAGATAATCATCATCATCAGTTTCCTCCTCCTCAGCATCACCAACGGCAACAACAGCAACAGCAACAACATCAACATCAACAACAATCTCGTCATCAGAATGGGCAGGCACATCCTCATCAGCCACCTCCACCACCAACAGCAACAAATATACATAACAGACAGATTGACAAAGTAGTGGAAAGTGTTGCCAATGCTAATAAACGTCTATCACAAACCTCTACTGCCTCCAATAGCAAAAGAAAAGCAGAAAATAGAATTGGTCCTTGGAGATTAGGTAGAACACTAGGAAGAGGTAGTACTGGACGTGTTAGACTAGCTAAACATTGTGTTACTGGTCAGTTATCAGCAGTCAAAATTGTTCCTAAAGTTAATAACAATAATAATAATAACATGAATGATGGTGGTGCTCCCGTCAAAAAGCAGCATAAATCAAAGATTGATGCAAATGGTTTACCTTACGGTATTGAAAGGGAAATCATCATCATGAAGTTGATTTCTCATACAAATATAATGGGATTATATGACGTTTGGGAGAATGAAAATGAATTATACCTTGTTTTAGAGTACGTTGAAGGTGGTGAGTTGTTTGATTATTTGATCAACAACGGAAAGTTATCCGAGCAGGAAGCAGTTAATTACTTCAGACAAATAATCAAGGGTGTTGAATACTGTCATAGGTTCAATATCTGTCATAGAGATCTGAAACCTGAAAATATTCTACTAGACAAGAATCATAACATCAAAATTGCGGATTTTGGTATGGCTGCTTTGGAGACTACTCAAAGATTGTTAGAGACATCTTGTGGTTCTCCTCATTATGCTTCCCCAGAAATTGTAGCTGGTAGAAACTACCATGGATCTCCTAGTGATGTTTGGTCTTGTGGTATTATTTTGTTTGCATTATTGACTGGACATTTACCATTTGATGATCCTAACATTAGAAAATTGTTACTCAAAGTTCAAACTGGTAAATTTTACATGCCTAGTAATCTATCTCATGATGCTAAAGATCTAATTTGGTCAATGTTGAAAATCGATCCCCGTGAAAGGGTTTCAATCCATTCTATTCTAAATCATCCACTACTGAAAAAGTATCCTGACCCTGATATTAATATTGAGTCATCAAACATAGATTTTGATTTATCGTTACCAGTGGACAGAGTGGATCCTGGTATTTTACACAATTTGCAAACTTTGTGGCATGGCATACCGGTCAATGGAATTCTAAACAAATTACAGAGTCACCAAACCAATTCTGAAAAGATGTTCTATTATCTATTAGCTAAATACAAAGCTGACCATATTGATGGTGAAGAACAAACTGATGGAAGAAATAAGAGAAACAAGTCTCGTGTTTCTGCTAAGAGTATACCAAGATCTACAAGTATTGTGAAGACTACCATCGAGGACGAGAATGGAGAAATCGTCAAATCATCCATCACTGAGATACCAGCAACAGCAACGACGGCATCTGCTCCTCCATCAATGAAAAGAAGACTTCCTTTGCAACAAAAGAGCAAAAATTCAATGAATGTCTCAAACAAAACTATTGGTGTTACCGTATCTTCATCATTCAAAAAATCAGTTTCGTTTACTGGGAAATCACCTAATAACTCTATTCATTCAGGTCTTTCGAAGAAAACATCAATTCATTCAAATCTATCGAAAAAGAACTCTTATCATTCCAACTTATCTAAGAAGGGCAAGTCGTTGGTCGGTAAGGCACCTCAACATGATACTTCAATCATCAATACAAATGACATGCCTAAATTGCCTGATGTCGATCTGACAGAGTTCAAGTATCTAGTGGACACGATCTTTGAGTCCAACACATTTGCTCCTGGTGAGCTATCAATTGGTGATGAATTTACAGTTTATCAAGATGAACGTCCAAAGCAAAACATAGGACCTAAGATAACCGGTAAGAAGCAACAACAGCAACAGTCACAAAATCAGCAGAAACAAAACCAATTGGATTTAACCGTCAAAAACCTGAAGGTTGTCGAAGCAGCGCTATCCAATGGAAAGAAATCGACTCCAACCAAAAACGAATCTACCAATTCATTCACATCTTATGATAATTCTTCAAGTTCATTGGATCCGAAAAGTTCTAAGTTCACAAGAACCACTTCTGGTAACTCGACCCATAATACAACAATGACAATGAGTGAACCAGCTACTAGAAATGTGAGTAATGCATCATCAGTCTTAGCTAAAATGGGTGTTAGATTGAGCAAGTTGGATAATTTTGGTCAATTCAATCCTGAAGCTCCTCCACCACCATCATCGTCATCAATATCTAGACGTATCACAAGTTCAAGTTCTTTGAAATCTGTTTCGACTAGAAACCTATCTACATACTTACAGAAAGACTTGACTATTGAGGAATACAAAAGGAAACAGATGGAAATATCGCCAGCTCCATCGTTTACACCACGTTATACAAGCAATGCATTTAATCAAAATGCACCATTACTACCTCAAAGGCAACAGTTTGGTTCTTTTGTTGGATCTCATAAGGTGGAGCAATCATTTGATTATTCGATGTTAGATTATGATGTTTCGTACTCTATACATGAAGCAACCAAAGTTAACATCAATACTCCAACAGAGGAACAATTTGCTTCGTTACCAAAGAGATTGAATAACAATGATTTAGATCTTGATAATGCTGATAAGTTTGCAGATGCAGATGAGTTTAAATCTTCGAAATCTTCAAATTCCAATATGACACATCACTCCCATCCATCTGGTTCGATCAAACTTCATAAAAAGGTAGAATCGACATCAACGCAAGATTCACTCTCTCTATTACAGCAGAAACAAAAAATCAAACAGATTAGATGCTCGTTACTAGCTAATTCTAACTATGAAATGCCTGACGATGGTTCAGATGAAGGTCATGGTAAGAAATTGAATTTAACACCAGAGAAAAAACGTATTTCTTCAATTCAACCAAAGAACAAAATTGACAGATCGAGTCAATTCGATGATCCTGAAGATGATAACGATGAAACTACTGAGAATAGTGTTAGTGTAGTTAGGGAAAATACCACGATTTTCGATGATGATACATCTGCAACAACTATTTTGGAATCTGAAGGTGGTGCTGAAAGAGTTGATTTCAAAAAACAGAGAGCTTCATTAGTGATGACTAACGATGAAAAGAAACCAACTCCAGTTGAAACACATCGTCCTCATACTTATAATGAGATGAGTAAGATGCCAGCATTGAGTGTGCTACCACCTCCAGTACCAATGAGATTCCAAAGTGTGCCTGAAGAAAGCTATCGTAGTGCCGAGAGACAATCCAGTGTTTCAAGTACGAATAATTCAAGAAGAACTAGTGTCAAATCACGTATTATTTCAAGTCTTGGTAGAAAAGAATGTATTGCTGGTTCGAATGTTGAACTATCTCCAATGGATCCTAATTTCACCAAAAGGGAAAGCAAAAAGCCTGAACCTGTTAGAATATCTGGTGTAGATGGAGTTAGAAAGAGACCTAATTGGTTTAGAAGATTATTCTCAAGTGGACCTTCTATTGTCAAGACTAAAAAACTCAAAACCAAAAAAATGAATAATAAAAAGTCAACTTTGCCAAATGGAAGTTTATTCGAAAAATTCACAACAAAGAGACAAGAATATTTGTTTGAATCTGATATTTTGACATCATTGGACCTGGTTGACTATCTTAAGGCTGTTATGGTTGATAGAGGAATAGATATCAAGTTAGTTGGTAAGAATGGAGGTCGAAGAACAATTCAATGTCAAGTGGCATCCGAGTTACAATCTCATTATCAAGCTCAAGGATCAAAAAAGAAGTTTGCGAACAACAGCGGAAACTTAGAGTTCAAGATAGATTGTTGGGATTATGAAGATGCTGGTAAAGAGTTTGGATTTGCAGGTTGTTTCATTAACGTTGTTAAAGTTGGTGGTAAGGATGTTGGTGGTTTATTTGACGATTGCGCAAGATTGGTTGAAGCTTATGTTAAGGAGTTCGAGAGTTCAAGAGTTGATCCAGATGTGATTGTTTGAGTTATGCTTTGAAGTCTCACTCACGTGTGTGTATTTTTTGCTACAGTTTATATATATTTTACTTAATTAATAATTTTTGTTTCATGATACGAACAGTGTAGCTGAGAGAGTTGCTTATATCTCAGTGACCATGTCTAAAGATTAGCAGTGAAGTATTCCTCTACTGATACATAAATAACGGATAGATTATTTCATATTAGGATAAGTATTTTACAAGATACCGTATGGTAACGTATATACATCATCGATCAACAACGATGACTAAAAAAATTAATTAACAAAAAATCAAGAACTCTTCAATTGGGCGGCAGCAGAGTAATCTTTCAGTTCAGTAGTTTCCTCTCCAACTACACCTCTGGCTGCCAACTCATCAGTAATGGTTTTCTCAACAACACAAAACCAACCGATTAGATTTTCGCAATACTTGATAAATTCTAGCTGCAAACCAATCATATCACAATATTTTATTTCATCATCTTCTGATAATTCATCAGGTTTTGAAAAATGTTTTTGAATAGCTGAATTAATTTGCATATAAACTTTAGTATGAACGTATCCTAATAATTGTAAGTCAAGTTTGAGGGATATATTCGTATCTTGTAATTTATCTGTATCTTCCAACGCTATTTTAAGGGACTTCAAAAAAGGTAGACTCTCAGCAGAAGTAGATGGTGGTTTTCTTTCGTACAATTCAGAATGTTTTGATAACGATGTTGTTTGAATTAACTTATCTAGATCTTCGATCGTTTCAACAGAATCTATCTTAGAACCAATATCATCCGGTCTATTCGAACCAATTTTCGTTAAAGCATCTACATATTGCTGTTTTTGCAAGTTCATAGACTTACAAGTTGCATTTTTTTCACAAGGTGATACATTGAGGTTGGAACGAACAAGATAGCAATCAACCATTATTAAGATATTAAAGTAATTAAATCAAGAAAAAACTTTTGAACGTTATAAATCACCTTATTCAGTTACGGAACTAGTAGTGTATTTATATGAAATATAGGAAAGTGCTCGGAATAAGGTGAGGCTGAGCAAATGAGGGTGAAAATAGAAATTCAAAATAAGGAGACTTTAGTTTTTTGTTGTTAGTTGTTAGTGAATATTTTGATATACCTTGCTGTGTAACATTGATTGATCGATAAAATTTATCTTTATGCACAAAGTGTTACTTAGATTGCTCTAATGATCAATGTATAAAGATGTGTATAGTGTCAACTCAAGTGGTAGCAACAGATACGGATATCCGATTGTGGAATTAGCAATCAATCACGAGGTTTATTTACCCCACGCTGCACTGCCTGTTCGGAGTTTACTTTTTTTTTTTTTTTTTTTTTTCAGAATTTTATTACTATAACTATTATAAATCATATTAATGTAACCTTGCCTCTCTTCTTACTACCTCTATGGAAATCTCTTTTTCTCGCTCTAAATTCTCTATTCAACTCACCTCTATTACTGAAAAACCATTCGTCATACTGTAATTTATCCTGTATTTTGAATGTTTGTAGCTTATTCAATTGAGTTTGAGTGTTCAAAAATGGAGATTCAAAATGTGGGAAGAATAATCCTAAATCTCTTTCCTTCAAAACGGGTATAATAGCAGCTGTTGAGTTGACTGTAAGTGATGGAGCTGATTCAACTTCAAGTGTTTTGGTTTGATCGATATCTTCATCCTCATCATTCACTAGCTTGAAACTTGTGCTTGTTGTTGGGTTCAATAACGATCTCAATGCTTCTGTTTCATTTGTAGAGGCTGATTGAGTAGAGTTTGTCTTTCCAAATGTTGGAATGAACTCTTCTTCTTCTTCTTCCTCTTCTTGTTCGACAGAAGTCTTTGCTTCATCTTCGTTTGCTTTTTGTCCAAATCTAGGAATGAACTCTTCTTCAGAGTCAACTTCCACAGTAGCTTGCTTTGGAATGAAATCACTTTCATCTCCACTGTCATCTTCCATGATTTCATCCACAACTTCTTTTATTGGTGCCTGCTCAACTGACTTGTCTGGAGATTCAAACTTTTCAATATCGGATTCTTTTTCAATGACTGGTCTTTGCAATAGTTTCTCATAAAAGTCATCTTCTTCAACATCGTCATCTTCAGAGTAATATTTGAACCCAGCAACATTGGATTGAGACTTGTAACCTTCTATTATAGATTCATTGGATGGCTTGATACAATCTTTTTCGGGAACTTTATAATGGATATCAATAACTTGATCATCATCTTCATCTTCATCTTCAGAGTTTATCTCACGTAATTTACCTTCAAATTCGTAATCGGAATCAGCATCTGCTTCTTCACGTGTTTGTAACTCAACGGGCTTTTCGAAATTGAATTTGGTTAAGAATGATTCTAACAACTTGTTATTCATATCTTTTTCAACTGCAACTTCTTCATTATCCTCAACTTCTTGAGTCAACAACGCTGGATCTTGTTTCTCAATCTGTATTCCTTTCTCTGTGAAGATTAACGTATTGGTAGCAAGTCTGTCAATGATATGATCATTTCCATCCATCCATAAGTTATTAACAAATCTATATGTCATATCACGTAATTTCTTAGCCTTATTATAACCCCAAACTTTTGTCTTCTTACATTTTATCACTTTGATGGTATCTTTATAATGCACTCTTAAAGTTAATTTACGTGTATCCTTTCTAGCATTCTTCCTAAGTCTTCCAGGGATGATCTTATCTAATTCAAATGGATTGGCATCTTTATTCGCAATACGTTCATCTCTAACCTGTGCAATTTTGGAACGTAGAGCTCGTTGTTTAATTTTGGTATCTTGTCTCTTTGAATCCTTCAACCATCTCTCTTTGTAGTCTGGTTTAGCTTGATTTATCCGTAGTTTCGATCCTTTATAGTTGACTCCATTGAAAGTTTTGCTCAATTTTTTGAAGCTTTCAGGTGTAAGTAGTATCGTGACATACCCGTAGTGATAATCTACGTTATCCTTCTGGTGAATCGTGAAAGGGGTGATAATCTGCCCATATTTTGCAAAACGAGTCTCAAGTTCGTTGATATTGGAGGCAAGCTCTGCAGAAATGGATCCAACATGGATTCTTGTTGGCACTGCGTGTGTTTGTTTTTTCGACATGATATACTCTGCTAACAATCAGATGTCATAGATCTATACTATACTATACTAAACTAAGTGAAAAGTTTCAACTGAAAATTATTAAGAAAATAAATTTAAAAAATGGCAGAAATGACGTGTCAATTGATATTATTTTTTGATGACGTAATTTGCTGACTCATCAACAATTTTCAAAACTCATTTTCGTCGAACACAACAAACAAGTAGTAGTTGATTTTCACTAAAAGGATCATTAGTATCTCTGTTTAGTTGGTGGTACCTTCTTGTTCTTTCAGGCAGAGTATTATTACTTAGTGGTAATCAAAGGACATAGGATGGCTTCACAAGACGAAAGGATGGTGGATGAGTTCCCACTTTCTGCAGACTACTATCTATCCACTTTAGATAAGTCACTTGCTGACAAGTATACTTCAACCACAATAACTATACCTTTAAAAGAAGAAGGTGAAGAAGTTGTTATTGATACTATCAATGATTTACCTTTGGATTCATCAGAGTTGTGTACTTTGTTAACAAATGAAGAGTCTGATAAAGAGTATTGGTTACTTGTTGCTAAAGCATATGCCAACAATGGCAAAGTTGAAGAAGCATTGAACGTTATCAAGAATGCTTTGAATAGTCCCCATATTGTAGACAGTACTTCGGATGTTCAAAGTTCTTTACATGGGTTTCTATCCTGGTTATATCTAGTTAAAAGTGGTCCTAACGTTATCTCTTTAGATCTTGCAATGACTGAAACTAAAACAGCTTTAAGTTTGGATAGTACAAGTGATTTGAACTTATTAGCTCAAGGTTGTCTATTTTTAGGCTCAAAACAAATCACCAAAAGAACAAATTTTGAAAAAGAATTGAGAGTTTTTGATCAGTTGTTGAAAAGAGATGCCAAGAATTGTTATGCTTTGATAGGTAAAGCTAAAGTGTATTTTTATAAAGAAAACTATTTAAGTGCTTTGAAGTTATTCCAAAGATGTTTGGTTTTGAATCCATTACTAAGGCCAGATCCAAGAATTGGAATTGGTTTATGTTTTTGGTACTTAGATAGAAAAGAATTAGCAAATCAAGCTTGGAAAAATGCTCTACATGTTAATCCTGAAAATTTACAAGTTAAAATATTACTTTCTTTGTGCAAGTTTGATGATTGTTTCTTGAATTCTACAAGTGATGATGATTTCAAAGAGAAATATTCACAAGCTTTGGACTTTGCTAAGGCTTCATATTTGGATGATCCTACTAATGATGTTATTCAAATTGTTTTGGCTTCATATTATTTCTCCAAGGAAGAGTATAGTCTCGTTGAAAAATTGTCTGAACACGTTCTCAAGTATACAAAGACTTCATTTGTTAGATCATATGCCTTGTTTTGGCTGGCGAGAGTTAAGTTTGCAGCAAAAGATTTCATGCAAGCACAAAAGCTGTTCAGTGATTCGATTAAAGCAAACGATGCCAATTTATTATCCAAATTAGGTTATGGTCAATGCTTGGTGATCAGAAACGAACTAAATGATGCAATTAGAATCTTTGAAAAAATTCAAGAATCAAATCCAAGAATTTTGGAAGTTTTGTACGCTTTAGGTATGTTATATGCTAAAAACAAAAAGACAATCAAGAAAGCAATTGATTTCTTGGAAAAATATGTTGCTCTCGCCAATGAGCAGAAAGAACCAGTTAGTTTATCGGCTCTCGTTACCTTATCTAATGTTTATGAGGATTCCAATATCTCACAATCATTGAAGTATTTGATGATCGCTAAAGAGCAGGAATCAAAGGCTGGTGCTTCATTATCTTATTCACTTTTAAACAATATTGGTGTGTTCACTTTACTGAAAAAGGAAAGTAATCCTTTGAGCTACTTCGAGGATGCACTTAAATCATTACAATCCAACGAGAATGAAATAAGTTCTGAAAAATTGAATGCATTATCGATCACATTGAATTACAACATTGCAAGATGTAAGGAATATCTAGGTAACACAGATGAGGCATTTACCATGTACGAAGATATCTTATCAAAGTGTCCAAATTATGTCAGTGCCAAATTGAGATGGCTTCTAATCACATGTTCAACAAAAGATGAATCAATCAAAGAAGAATTTGCTAAATTGATTGAGGAATTCAAGGATGATTTAGAGGTTAGATCATTCTACGGATGGTATTTAAAGAAATTCGGTAAGAAACATCATCTAACAACAACAATGGAAAGTGATCATCACCGTGAAACACTTGTGAATTATACTTCACATGATAGTTATGCTTTGGTTTCGTTGGGTAATGTTTACTGTTCACTTGCAAGAGAAAACAAGGACGCCCCAAAGAAAGAACAATACTATTTCAGAGCTGCTCAATTGTATCAAAAGGCATTAACTTTGGATTCCAAAAATGCTTATGCTGCTCAAGGTATTGCTATCATTTTTGCCGATAAAAAGCAAACTGGTTTAGCTTTGGAAATCTTCAAAAAAATGAGAGATTCATTAAACGATGTCTGCATTTTCATTAACTTGGGACATTGTTTATTAGATTTGAAGCAATATTCTAAAGCAATTGAAGCTTATCAATTGGCATCCGATAGATTCACAGATGGTTCTGATGTAACAATATTGAACTTCATTGCTAGGGCATGGTTATACCGTGGATTGACCGAATCAAATCTAACTTCTTTGAAGACTGCTTTAGAAATCTCAGAAAAAGTGAGGGGATTGAGTGATTTGGTTATATTCAAGTTTAATGTTGCATTTATACAATTTCAAATCGCTGAATTTATCAAGAGATTACCAACTACTAAACGTACCATGGGTGAATTGGAAGATTCTTTGACTGAATTACAACAAGGTATCATAGTTTTAGAAGAACTCGCAAATTCTCAAGGTAAACATGTATTCCCTGTTGATGAGCTAAAGGCTAGAATCGGATTTGGTGCTAGTTTGGTCAAACAACTGGAAAAAGCAATTGAAGAACAGAAAGAATACGAAGCTGAGATTGAATTGCGTTTCAAAGAAGCAAAGATGTTGAAAGAAAAAGAGGAGAAACAAAAGGAAATGGAAAGATTGAAGAGCGAGGAAGAAAAACTAGAAATGGAAAAGAAATTAGCTGAAGAAAGAAAGAAATTGGAAGAAAAAGCTCAAGAATGGAATCAAATGAGATTAGAAGAAGAGAAAGATAACAATGATGATTTGGATGTCAAAGATGATGACAATAAGAAGAAAACAAAAAAGTCTTCAAAGAAGACATCTTCAACGAAGAAAAATAAAAAGACAAAGAAGAAGGCATTTGTTGCATCTGGAGATGAATCATCATCAGGATCTAGTTCTGAATCTGAGCCGGAGGCTGATTTGTTTGGTGAAGATGATGAACCAGAAGAAGAAGAAGCTGAAGAATCAGGAGCTGAAGATTCAACACCTAAAGAAAATAAAAAGCAAGTTAAATCCAAGAAACAAAAAAGATCAAGAAGTACTGAAAGTGGCGAAGATAAAGAAAATTCCAACGGTAATGAGATTAAGAAGAAGCGTAAGTTACAGCTACGTAGTAAGTTAAGTAAAGAAACTATAGATGATAGTGATTCTGGGCTTGAGAGTGATTATGGTAATGATGATGATGGTGTTGCTGATACAACAGCTACGAATGGTGAGAGTGAAGCGATTGTTAGATCCAGGGCCAAAATTTTGGATGATGAGGAAGATGATGAATGATTACTTTCCTACTGTGATATAGATTGATCGTTTTTGTATAAATAAGAAAACAATTTACTTTAATTTATATATTATTGAATGGTAGCTGTAGTATTTGAGATACACATAAAACTTGTAAAGAAAAGTCAGCAAATCATTCATCATGAATTGTATAGATATGCAGTAATAGGAAAATATACAACAAAAACAGAACGGGGACTAAAATTAACGTTCGAATTTCTTAGATCTCTTATCTTTGACAGCATCCTTAACCTTTCTAATATCTTCATCACCGGCATTGAAGCTAACATTGGTGTCCTTATTGAAAGGGTTTTCATCTGCTTTTTGGAATTCTTTGTAAATCAATTGCTCAAGTTGTTGTTTTCTTAAACCTGGGTTTTCAGCCTTAACTTCAGGCAATCTTCTCTCAGTGTATGCTGCCAAAGCAGCTTTGAATCTACGTTCTGGATGTCTGTCAATATCTTTATCACTCACAGCTTCAGATTTCAATAATGTCAAAGCAGCTAAGGAATCTTCAACACCATGAGCATCAATTCTTCCAGTTTTTCCAGAAGATGAGAATGAGTTCAATGCATCATCTAGATCACTAGCAGCTTTCTTACCCTTCTTTCCAGCTGCTCCACCTTTACCACCTTTAGCTTTCTTTCCGGATTCTAAATTTTGTTCCTCCATCAATAACATGGCTTCACGTTCCTTCTTCTTATCCAATTCTTCTTGTTTCTTATTCAATTTTTCTAGTTGCTTCTTATTTGGTTTTTTAGAACCTTCATCCCAATCAGCTTCGTTGTCTGATGCTGGGGTGTCAACAGGATCATCCTTTGATTTCTTGCCTCCTTTCTTTGCCATTTTGTTGTGTTATACTATAACTTCTTGTTTGTAACAGTTGAATAATTATTGAAAAGCCAACAACCTGTCAAATAGCCATCTCGAAGATGGAGATATCGACTGCTCATTTACAAATTATTTCGTTTTAACCAGTGCAGAGATGTAATTGATATTAATTTATATCTATTCGTATATTACGGTTTTATGTACAAGTTTTTATAGCCATATCATCAGTGGCTACTACTTCTAAGAACAATTGAGCCTTCTAATAGGTCAACGTCTTCAATATATGCATCATCAATAACATCACCAACGCTCATTCCACTGAGTAACTCTTTTCTTTTGATGATTTTTTGATCCTTGGCATCAACCGAGTACCAATTAGTTTTCAAAATACATCTAATACCGTATTCTAATAACGTCACATGAACCAATCCATCATCGGATGGTTTCTTATACACTATACACTTCAATTTGAGTCTTTCCTCATTTGCTTCCAATTGTAATTGCTTCAAAACTTTGAAGATGTAGAATGCATTCATTTTTTTAGAAATTCTATCGTTGAGACTCTGTTTGAAGATTAAAAATGCTGCAATATTGTTGATCTCTAAAGGTGAGAACATAGGTTCAGATGAATGTAAATGTGAAATCAATTGCCAATGGTTCACCAAATCTGCAAATCTTCTCAATGGTGAGGTAACGGTTGCGTAACCTTCCAATTTTAAAGATTCATGATGTGCTGGGAATGATGTCACTTTAGATCTAGTCGAAAACACTTGAGCAGTACAAATATCCTGGAATGTCAAATCATTGCCTTTATTTTTGATTTCTTCTAGTGTTTCGGCAGCTGATTCAGACATTGGTAACTTGTTTTGCATTTTATAGATTGCTGGAATATTGTTCTTCTTCAAGTAATTTGCTGCTATTGTGTTTGTCATAATCATTAATTCTGAAACTAACAGTTCTGATTTGGTGGAGCTGTGAGAGGTTGGATCTTCCTCGTCAACTTCTTTGAATGCAAGTTTAATCTTGTTGTTCTCGTCTTGAACAATATCTGTGATTTCTTTTCTAACGTTTGTGAAACCATCAAAAATGTTAGTTCTCCCTGCTTTTTCGGCAACTTCATGTAATTTGCTAGAAACCAAATACAAATCTTTCAAATCTTGAACTAGTTTGGAAGGAGTGACATTAGAGGATGATGCCACTCCAGAAAGGTCAATACTCTTATCATTTATCACCTCGTTTACAGAACCGTAATCCATCACCACAAAGTTTTTAGCAGTACCAAATTCAAGCTCAGCATTGTCAAAATCAACTTTACCAGTAGTTATGTTGAATTTGAAACTAACTTTCAGAACATTGACATCAACTCCAGTTTGACCTAATTGAACTTTTTGGACAAAAGCATGCGGCAGTAAGGAAACGGATTCAGTTTGATTGATATTAGGTAAGTACAAGGTGGAACCTCTTTGGAAAGCGATCCTTGATATTTGAGAATTACGATCCAAATATGAAGCAGGATCTGCAACAAAAGTACTCAGCCTGAAATTTTCCTCATCTATTCTTGTGATGGAGACACCATCATCAAGCTCCAACGCATCTTTTCCATCAATACAGTAAACTATATCATCAAACTTTGATCTGTTGGGAACGGGATCATTCGATACAGGTAGGAAGTGATTTAGATTTTCTGGTGTCATCATGTGATAATACTCATCTTCTAGATCAGCTTTAGCAGAGATCCCACTTCCTGGTATGTTGGAATCATACCACCACTTGTAAGGATCTTCAGTTTCCGAAATGGCCTGTAACTTCAATAGTAACTCATAAACTGTAGTACGTGAGATATCTATATCGTTGTATGTTGGTAGCATGCGAATAATCTTAACGATGAAAGATTCTAAGATCGCATCCGTTATAGAACCTGCACAGTAAAGCTTTAGTAATTCGATGAAATTATCATAATTTTCAGGCTTTGAAAAAGAGTCCGTATCGTTCTGTATTTTCTTTGTTATGTAGATAGAAAGCAGTTCATAATTTTCGTCGTCTGCTTTATAATCATTAACAATCGTGTTGAATTGGACGATACGGTTCAAGGGAACAACAGTGACATATGTTGGTAACTGTGCCTTGGCATCAAAATGATAAATCTGGTCATTCTTTCTCAAACTCAAAATGAAAGCATAAAACCTATCAAAGGTAACTTGCTCAGTAAATTCCAATTCACCAATTAACTTTTTACCCAATGAAATGGCATCAAATTGATTATCAACGCCAACTACTTTCCTTAAATGCATAAATAATGACTTGTAAGTTCTGTTGATGTAATCCGCGTTATTACTTGTTAATCCCTTAACTAATTTATCTAAATTGGTGATCCTTATTGATTGGTACAATTGAAATAAAGTTAATTGAATAGGGGCCTCATTAGATTGTAACGTATTATGTAACACTTCAAGCTTCACGTTCATTTCAGGTAACATTTCCCAAGAGTTGTTGATCAATTTTGCCAAATGTTGGGAAATAATTCCTGTTAAAATACTAGGTGCAATGTATCTTTCAACGTTATTTGCTTCATCGTTATCAAAGGTGGCTTTTGCCATCACACTATCAAATAGCTTAGCACGATCACTTGTGTCTTCAATTTTATACTTTGGCCTTCCAATCGGTCCAACGTTCTCGTCTGCAAAATCTGCCTCGTTCATGATAGCTCCCTCGAACCAACTTGACGGGAAAACTTGTGGCATTCTCATACCCATATTATGACGTGAAACAAACTGGATTTCACCAAACTGATCTATTAGTGTGTATCTTTCATCCAGAGCATCACCGGGTAATTCTACCACAACTGCAAGATCATTACGATGTAAGACATCGGAGAGATCCACAACATCACCAACATTCAACTCTTCGAAATACAACGATTCCAAAGAGAACTGTTCTTTGATCGGGCCTTTTTTGGCAACCAAATGTTTCTTGATCAGGCTCTTTGATGCATCATCATCCATGAATGAGAATTTAGGAGGTAATTCGGATTCAGGGATGTTCAAATGATCTAGAATCCATTGTTTGTTAGGCTCAACATATCTTACCTGTTTACGATGACGTAGTTCTTGTTTAATATTATCTATATCAACCGATGATGCCTGTTGAAGTAATTCTTCTGGTGTCATAATTCTATCGGTATACACACTTTCGTCATATCCTCTTCTTCTCACTTTTCTGTCCGACTTTTCTCTCCGAAGTACGATATTTGTAGAAAAGGACTTGCGGGTCATAACAGTTGATCTTAGTATATGAGTATCATGATGCAGCGGAACAAGCCGACTAGCTCTGCTGATTGCTCTGAAACGAAGCATGTTTACCAGCATTTTCAAAATCTGAAACTCGATCTTCTGACTCTCAAACTGGGTGAAGACTGTACTGAAAAGTTCGATATAAGGATCAGTATTAACAAGTCTTTTATGAAAAGTTTTCTAAAAAATTTTTGTGATTATTTTTCCGTGTTACGTAATCTGCTGCTACGAAGTTTGTGTGTGATTATCTAACCTCGTTACTTTTATATATACATCATATACATACACTCTAGAAGATGCTGTTCAAGACATTGTTCAGCTTTGTATTTGCAGTGGTGGAAGAGTTATTGGTATCCTTGTGTTTGTCGTCGGCTCCTGCTCTATTTGTTGTCACTGATCTTTGCTTGAAGTTTCTACGTATATCCACTTCTCCATCATCATCATCAGTCTTTCTCTTCTTTTTGATGTTTTCAATCATCTTGTTGGTTTCCACATTCTTGATGAAGCTCTTATTTAATTTATGGGATTGAGACAACTCAGCTTGCAATCTATTTTCTCTCACTTCAATCTCCTTGTTCATAGCGTTCGTTAGATCTGACCATTTAAAACCCTTCAAGTATTTCACATTCATCACATCATCGTAGTAAAAAGAACCTTTCTTTCCACCAAGAGTATTACCATTCAATGTGACTGTTGCCAATTTGGCATCCTTTTTATTGATGAATTCACACCAGCCTTCATCGTACTTCTTCTTCTTATTACCACCTGTCTTAATTCTCGATTTATAAACAGATTGTTCTTCTTGTTTTAAATACAATCTACCAACTTTACCAAACTTACTCATTATTTGACGTAGTTTAGCAGGCTTCATGTAAGGTGGTATGGATGAAAGATATATCACCCCAGTTTTAGCTATTTTCTTCTCTTCTTTGGCAAGCTGTTCTGGAGTAAGCTTCTTGATCTTCTTCTTACCTATAGATTTACCACTATCTTCAGTCAACTGCTTAGCTATCTCATCGGCAGTGGCTTGTAATTCATCATCTATTTCTGCATATGCAGCTTCACCTTCTTCGTCAGACGATAAGATCTCGTCGGATTCATCATCTTCAGAATCTCTATTTTCAAATTTCTGCACTACTTGTTTTTTCTTTGTCACTTTATTGAGAAACTGATGTCCATCATCATCGTCATCATCATCTGAGATAAAATCATCTTCTGAATCACTGTTATTATTGAATTGATTTGAGGATTCGACTTGTTCTTTTCCCTTAGGAAGATCTTCTGTTGATCTGCCATTGACTTTCTTATCCACTAGCTTTGCCATTTCTGTCTTGGATCCTACTATATGATCTCTAGAATAACACCTCTTCTACTTTAAAATCATTAAAAAAAAATTCTGGAATTTTAAATTTTTCAACCCGCAAATCCTTGCTGACATAATCTTTATCAAGTACTGATTTGAAGCTCATTTACATTTACATTTGATGCTCTCATATCAAAAAAAAATAGGATCATTATAATAAGAGATAGACATAAACGAAGATAATTCTGATTTGCATACTATTTAAGGAAATTACCCCATTTAGCAACCATTTCAACGGCACATGCTCCCCAATCCTCACCATGGTTGTGCATCTCACCTTGAATCAGACCAGCTCTAGCTTCTGCTTGTTCCTCAGTCAAACAGGTCAACACACCAAAGATAACAGGCTTGTTGACTTTAAATTGTAAATCCATGATAGCACGAGTCACTGATTCACAGATATATTCAAAGTGCATTGTGGAACCTTTAATTAGACAGCCGATTGGAATCACCGCATCAACTTGATGTTTAATGAACATTCCCTGTGCACCTAAAGGTAGTTCAAAAGCACCTGGAACAGACTCAACAATGATATTTTCTTCCTTGACACCCAATTCTTTAAGTCTTAAAACAGCACCGGCAACTAAGTTATCAATGATTTTTTTGTTCCATCTTGCATGAATGATACCAATCTTGTACTTGGAACCGTCATATGTTTGATCCAGTTCACCTAAACCTGCAACAGCCATATCAAATGTGTATTTTAAACTGATTTTCACTAAGAAGAATTGAACAGAGGAAAGTCAACTCCACATGAAAGATAATGACGGCCAACTTTTCAAGAGAAACAGGAAATACGAGACTACAAAATGCTGACTAATTATATTATGTCATTATAATCTTCTTACTTACGTCAATCGTCGCGACGCGTCGATTGTTTTTCAGTTTCATGTTTATTTTGATATGGGTCTTGTATGAATAGATCTGACTGAAGTACTTTTTATTGCCACCTTTTCTTGAAGAGGTTGCTAATTGTGAATATATATCTGATCCATGAAACGTTCCTCAGTAAGTCTCTCTAGAAAGAGACAGCTTTCGCAGGGTAGTGCTAGTGGCCTCATGGCCATGCCTGTATCTCCGAACTCCAAGAAGCAACGTTGTTTGAACTCCATCGGAGCTGTATTGTACAATCTCAATCCAGCATCATCCGGGAATCCAACACACATCAATATTCCTAGCAATGGTGACAAGGTGAGGATTGGTAGATCACGATCCAAAAATGAGGTGATATTGACACCGTTGGACTGCTCCACAGTGCATTGTGAAATTGGGTTAGTTAACTTAAGTGGCAAGGATATCGTCTATTTGAAAGACTTGAGCTCCAATGGAACGTTCTTGAACGATTGTTTGGTTGGTAGGGGTAATACTTGTCTTGTTAGACCTGGGGATAAAGTTTCATTTGCTTCAGAATGTCATTTTATAACGAGGTATGACACTGATCTTGCATTCGCTGCACCATCAGAGCAAAGTAAGAGATCTTTCTTTGATAGCTATACGTTGGGGAAATTGCTCGGGACAGGTCATTATGCAGAAGTTAAAGAAGCTATAGATCGGTCTACGGGGCGATCATTGGCTGTCAAGATCTTCCACCCTACCAAGAATGATGATCTGATTCATACTAAGGCCAGTGCATTGAATAGGGAATTGGATATTTTGATGAAGATAAAACATAAGAATATTGTTAGATTTCATGAAGCTTTTTTAGAGAATGTGGATTTACACAAGGTTAGTACATTTTTGGTATTAGAAAAAGTCAATGGTGGAGAACTTTTCAATAGAGTTGTCACTAAAGGTAAGTTAAAACAGGATGAAAGTAAAGCATTGATTAAACAACTGTTGGATGGTTTAAATTATTTGCATCAAATGGGAATTGCCCATAGGGATTTGAAACCAGAAAATATACTACTAGAGATCAAATACGGAAACTCTCACGAGAAGACAGGACCTTGGGACGATGATGAAACAGACATTCAAGTCAAGATAGCAGATTTTGGATTGGCTAAATTCATCGGTAATTTCAATTACACCAATACTTTATGTGGTACACCAGCGTATGTTGCACCTGAGGTGTTGGTGAATTCCACTGATCGAAAATACAACAAAGCTGTAGATATGTGGTCTGTTGGTGTATTACTTTATGTGTGTCTTTGTGGGTTTCAACCGTTCAGCGAAGAGTTGGGACCTCCTAGTATGAAACAACAGATCTTGGAAGGTCGATATGCTTTTTTTTCACCCTACTGGGATGCAATTGATGATATGGCACTGGATTTAATCAGTCGTTTGTTGATCGTGGATCCAGTCAAGAGACTGACTGTTGAGAATACATTGTGTCATAGTTGGTTTAACGGAAAAGAACCATATATGAGACCAACAGATGTGACAAATTTGAGTGATGTGAACTTGAAAGTGCGGCAGATGTCTATTCGTATTCCATCTTCAACTAGAGGCTTTTCCAATCCTGTTAGTTTGGCGGAAAGGGTTAAAAGTGGACTCGAGAGTGAAGTTTTGAGGGTGAAGGCTCTTTCTGATTGTGGTAGAAAACAATCAGAGATCAACGACCACGAGATGCAAATGTAATATACCCATCAATAGTATTAAAAGTAACGAAATAGAAAATGAACAACTATATAGTAAATCGACGCGTCGTCTCATTTTCGTGTATGGGGTGAGTTTGAAGATAGTTCAGCTTTATTTATCTCCATTGAAGCATTACACCCTTTTCAAAATTCGACAAATCAACTCAAAAAGTATGCTAAGATCACGCTTAATCAGAAGTAGCAGACTATTCAGCACATCGAGCCAAGTAAGAGCCGATTTCACTCATATTGTCATTGGGGCAGGAGCAGTTGGTTTGGCTATTGGTGCGGAGATCTCCAAAGATCCAAATCACAGTGTCCTTGTAATTGAGAAGAATGAAGAACACGGTCAAGAAACATCATCACGTAACTCTGAAGTGATACATGCTGGATTGTACTACCCAGTAGACTCATTGAAAACCGAGCTCTGTATCCTTGGTAAGCAATTAATCTACAATGAATGCGAAGCAATGGGGGTTGAAATGAAAAGATGTGGAAAGTGGATCGTTGCTCAAAATGAATTGCAATTAGAGTACTTAAAGAAAATTCATGAAAAGTCGAAACAGTTGCAAGTAGAGACTAGTTTTGTGCCTTCGAATAAAGCAAAAGAATTGGAACCTAGCATAAGGGCCGACTATGCCGTATTAAATTCTCCTACCACAGGTATTGTCTCTGCACATTCTTTGATGAACTATCAACTATCAGTGCTTCAAAACAATGATGGTCAATTGGCAGTGGGATCTGAAGTTGTTGGGTTAACTTACTCTGAAGGCATGAAAGAGTACGAGGTTGACGTTCTGTCCGAAGATGGGGAAAATATGTCCATTAGTGGTAACGTTCTAATCAACTGTGCTGGTTTGTATGCTCCACAAGTTTCAAACATGTTACTACCTGAGGAACGACATTTGAAAGCGTATTATGCCAAGGGTAACTACTTCAGCTTTCAAGGTAATCCGGGAATACGAAGATTGATTTATCCGTGTCCAACACCAGGTGTGGCCTCCTTGGGTACCCATTTAACATTAGATCTAGGTGGACAGATGAAATTTGGTCCTGATTTGGAATGGGTTGATGAATTGACTGAAGATGTTTATAAAGTGAATGACCAGAATTTGATACCAGCATATAATGAGGTTAGGAAGTATTTTCCAAGTGTTCAGTTGGAAAACTTGAGTGGCAGTTATTCAGGGATCAGACCCAAATTAATAGGTGAAGACGTGAAAGAGTTCCAAGATTTTGTAATTAGAAAGGAGGACGGGTACCCTGGTTTTATAAACTGTATGGGGATTGAAAGTCCAGGATTGACAGCATCCATGGGGATCGCAAAGTATGTTTCGAATCTATTATAAAGATGTGTACGTCTATAACTATATATAAGTATCTGGGTTAAAAGTTTTTGGGAAGTTCTTCAGGATTCGTTGGTCTTGGTAATTCTAGGAAATATTTGTGAGTCAACGATTGCCTCGTATCGAATCTCTTATTTGGATTCAAGGTTAACATTCCACACATCAACTCCAACGCCACTTCTGTAGCTGCAGGGAATCTGTTTCTTAATTCTTGTCTCGAAGGTTGTGGATACACCGTTAGGTTATTATAGTTTGGTAAATTAGAGACTCCTTGCCAGTTGTCTTCTGTTGGTGTGCCCAATGCTTGGAATGTCACAACAACCTGATCTTGATCATTTTTACCAGGCAAATACGGAGTTCTCAACATCAATTCCGCAAAGATGATTCCCACAGCCCATATGTCAATAACTTCAGAGTAGTGTTTGGCTCCGAATAATAGTTCTGGTGCTCTGTACCATCTTGTAACAACGTTGGAAGTCAGTCTTTCCTCAGGGGTGCCCAACGATCTTGCAAGACCAAAATCCGCAAGCTTCAATAATCCTCCAGGGGATATCAACAAATTGTTAGGCTTCAAATCTCTGTGCAATATTCCATTTCTATGGCAGTGATGAAGACCTCTAAGTGTCATCAGCATCCAAGCTTTAATATTTGCGGGCACAATCATGATCTTTTTGTTATTTATAATCATCTCCAAATCACTTGGTAAGAACTCCAAGATCAAATTCAAGTTGTTCGATGAGTCTGAGTAAACATCAATCAACTCAATAATGTTTTCATGTTTCAACTCCTGTAAATGTTTCACTTCTCTGATGGCAGACATGTCCAATCCATCTTTAAAGCCAGTAGTTTTGATCTCCTTAACAGCAATGTTTCTGTCATTGGAAAGCTGTTTCCCGAGGTAAACCACAGCATATGTACCTTCACCAACCTTCTTTTCCTTCGTGTATCTGTCAGCCATTTGTCAGTATCTTGAAACAAGCAACCAACTATCTAAACAGACTAAGTTTTCTTCAACAGAGTGAAAAATCAACTCGCCACAAGTTGAAAAAAAGAGGCTGCGAAATGCTGTTGTTCAAAATGCAAATTCGAAACCACACAGGATGAGCATACTTCTTCAACAAGTTGTTGATAAGAGGTAGTAGAACAACTATTTCTTACTACTACATATAAAGAGCTACATCACCAGACACATAGCAATTTAATTTCTTGATTTACATACCGCAAAAGCTCACTCTCTCGCTCATTTGATACCCATTCATCCCCGGATAAGGATTTCCAGAACATTACATCATTACATATCCATCATCTTTTACAGTTATAAAATGGTTGCAAAACGGTGTACAGAGATGCATAGACTGCTCACATACTTGTCTATACAGGTAGGACTATTTCCCACAGTGATAAATGCAGGACCTCTCCCCACATCTAAGAACATGCAATATATCTATCCCGTTGATCGCCTTAAAGCAAATGACACTGATGACGAGACCGTGTCCCCAGAGCTGATGGTTTTTGTCGGGATGGCTATTGGATTTTCATTGATTATGGCTTTGTCAATCATAGTGTTTGCCATTCACAAGTTTATCAGAGGAAGGATCATGCTTACTAACGATGTGCCTGGTTCAATCGATGATTCTGCATTAGAGGCTGAAGAAGATAGAAGAGCTTTGGATGAGCTTCCTCCCAACGAGCAAGAATTGTACTTCTTGGCCAAGGATTTCCTCAAGTTGAATCCAATGAACAATTTAGAACTAGCTTTATCCCAATCATTGATCATCCAAGAGAATGGTGTCAACGCATGGGAGTTCAGGCCTAACGTGGAGAATGCGGAGCTCATCAAAGTTCTTAATAAGACTGAAATTGAATTTTTAAATGATACACAAGAGTTATCAATTCAAACTAATTTTCCAATCCCAAAAATAAATGAAGTTTACTATTTCGAGTCTAAAATATACGATTTACCTAATCCTGAAACGACTCTTATCAGCATAGGAATCGCGACTACCCCATACCCATATTTCCGTTTACCTGGCCGCAACAGATACTCCATAGGTTATGATTCAAATGGTGATAGACGGTATAACCAGCCCTTTTCATTAACAGAACAGAATGGACAATTCATTTTCCCTCAATTGCAACGTGGAGATGTTGTTGGTTGTGGTGTGAGGACTAATTCAAGAACGATTTTCTTTACTAGAAACGGTAAAAAGTTATCCGAATCAAAAATAGGAGGACATGTGAAGTTTCCAAAGAATTTGCAACTTTATCCAACCATTGGAAGTACCAATAAATGTCAGGTTCATGTAAATTTGGGACAGATGGGATATGTTTTCATTGAAGGAAACGTCAAAAAGTGGGGCTTTGGTCCATTGGAAGCAAATGGAATTCCACCTCCACTATATACAAAATTCAATAAGGATGTTTTACTGGAAAGCAGCGATCTGGATCCTAATGATTTGAACCTAAGAAATGGAGATTTCCCACCTAATTTTTGGGAGATTATTGCCACTCCTGCAGAGTTCACTGATGTTGAAGATGAAGACGATGCGGATATCACTTTACACAGCTTACAGGAGCAAGGTTTGATATCTGGGGATTTCATCATTCCACCTGCAAATCCACCTGGATATAATGGGGCCACCGCAACTGCTGACGATACTGCTGAGGCTACTGCTGAGGCTGCTGATGATGATGATACTGCTGAGGATACTGCCGAGGAAAATGCCGATGCTATTGCTCTTGAAACGGAGTCTGATACCAATAATGTTTTAGATGCTACGGATACTGTTTTTGATGATACGCTGGATAGCACAGTTACTTAATCATTTTTTCTTTTTCATTTCAACTTTTCGCTATTGGGCTACCTCCGCATGGGTAGATTTGTGTATGTATAATTGTGTTCCTGTTGGTTCTTTCGAGATACATCCAATCTTTTTCAAATATTGTTGGTGTTACATATGTTTGTGTTTATGTTCATTTTTTTTTCAAGGGAGAACCTATTTCACTGTAGCTACCCTTTTCCGCCTTTTTTCTATATGAATACCATAAGCTTCTGTGTTTTTTTGTTTTTTTTTCTTTTACATAAACATTTTGAATGAAACTCAAATTTGAGCAATGACTATATGGAATCTATAAAAAAAAACTATGAATGAAAATACAATAAAACGCATCTGAAAAAAATAAACTTATATATTAGGTTTGGAATAGGCTTTTTGGGAGCAATTCCATTCGGCATATACATGCCATCCATTCTCATCACCACCATTACGACTAGGAACAAGTAGCCTCCAACAGCCAACCTCTCTAATTTGCTTTCGTAACTCAAGTGTGTCCGACTTGGATGTCTCAAAGTTATAGATCTTACCAGATGGTGAAAACAACTTACATGGTAAATCTAAGCTGGCCGCAGCACCTTTTAGAATTGTGAAATCATAAGACTGGTTATGAGTCAAGTTGAATATCTGTGGTTCTTTAACGTACAAATCGTAACCTAATTCCGAGTTTTTATCGTTGAACCTGATCCATTCTATCTCCTTGTACTTGCCCTTATGGAAACAAGGAATCGATAAAACCATGGCAAAATCAGTGTCGTTGACTGGAGAAGTACCACAGTATCTTGCATACACGCAGGTAAAACCCATAGAGCAAAATCCAGGAAGGGTCCCCTTGATTTTCGCTAGTCTACGTCCTTTCTTCCAGTACACCTGACACAACGATTCGTGATCTCTTTGCGAATCATTGGATTTGATTAGACAGCGAAGCTCAATTCCTTGAGGAACCTCAAGATCAAATTCGATCACTTCGTAGTCATTCAACCGGAACAGCGACTGGTTGAATTTATAAAGACGAAGTTGACAGATATGGAACGGTGAATAAAGTGGTGGTAAGCTCATTTGTACGAAAGGGTCAATCATTGGAGTTACATGTTGATGATCTGTATGTATAGGTGTATGCGTGAAAAGAACATCCATTGGTTTCGTTAAAAAGTAGAAATTAATGTTATCTTTGACGACGTGATGGTTCATTAAATTAAGGTCGACGTTTGTTGGATGGGTTGGGTTTCCCATCGCTGGGTCTATGATCCGATACTCGCCGTTGATTGGTATTGACAACCAGGAGTGGTTAAGTGTAAGTTTGGCATTGTTTGGATGGGCTGCCGTTATGACTGTCATGTTTGGGTCAAATGGTGATTTCAAGTTTCCAAGGATGATTTCAAGCTCGATGTTCAAAGAGGCAGCCATGATATAGAATAACCAAGTCAGTTGATGTGATGAGCATCTCTTGGAGTGAACGATATCTGAAATGGTGGATTCTGATGGAGATTGCTTGGTACTTAGCTTTTCATTGTTGATTGTAATGATGTCATACCTTGTGATGAGATAAATGTATATGGCCCTTAGTTGTTCTAGGTTGGTATTAAATGTCTGAGAGATTTTGGTTGTTGCTATTTCGATCGGGCTGGTGAATCTGTCGTTTGGTATTTTGCCGACATACTTGTCAACATGAGCCAATGGTGTGGAATCAATATTGAGTTTTTTGTCTTTGGAATAACCTGGAATTGTTTCATTGGTGTTCAAGCTGGATATAGCCTTGTGAGGCTGTAAGATCATATAGCACTCTTCCTGTAGTACTCTAGCTTTTCTCATTGATCGGTCCGAGCCCGTTAAGGTTTTGGTTCTCTTCAAATCGTTGGGTCCCATAGTTGTAGATTCACGAGAACTCGTTCTACTCAATTGTTGCATCTGCTTAATTGGTGAATTTTGCAATTTGTCAGAGAACTCATTCAAATTGGTTGAGGCAGATGCACCCAATGGCATTGAGTCTCCCAAGCTCAATCCATTTAACTTTGATATACTGGAATCAAAGATTTGATCATCTAAACTTGGACTAGTTTTCAATTTGTTTCCGCCTCCCAAAAATTTCTTTAAAAGTTTTGGATGCTTAGTCTTATTACTATCATCCATCAAATTTTGAAGCAGATCTTTCCTCTCTGGAGTGTTCGGACCGTTCTCTCTTAAATCCTGTAGTTTCAGTTGAAATTTGGCATCTTTATGTCTCATTAAAGAACCAGCTGAAGTTGCACTAAAATCAGAATGGCCAAAAAATGAAGATCTTTCAGTATCGGTTGATAAAGTGGATGAGTCCAATGCAAAACGAGAAGAATGCTTAAGTCCCTTGATCGTTGAAGTTTGAAGTTCATGCTTTGGTGGTATCGGTGGTGGACTATCTTCCTGGTTATCATCATCTGAATCAGCAGGTCTTTGAGTGTATGACGTGTTTGCTGAAGATGATGATGTTTCATATCTCGAGTTAAGTGAGACGTCCACTGATGACAAAGGAGGAGTGCTGGTAGTTTGAAATAGATTACCAATTGCTGATAAAGATATGCTGGATCCTAGTTTATGTACGCTTGAAATACTAGTGGAAGAGGCAGAGGGTGTCAACTTTGGTGGGGTGACCCTTGAAGAAACTCTGCTGTTAGGCTGACTGAAGTTCAAGCTTCTTCTTGAAGTGGATTCCTTTAATTCAAGAACTTTGACATATTTGATAGGGAAGTAACCTGCAAGTTTGGACCTCAATGAAAGTCCATAGCACCACTGTCCTTGTTCTTCTACTTGAGAGATCTCAATGATATCACCTTCCATGAAACCCAAATCTCTGTCTTTGTTGTCTCCTCCCCAACTCCAGATGGCTTGTGCTTTGAATGGCACAGGTGGTAGTACGGATGTCATGATTAGTCACTTGTTGGTCTGAAATAGGACTCAGACTTCGGTAGCAAGAACGAATGAAAAAATATATATAGAAATGAAGTAGAAAGTTAAGCCACCTCCAATTGAGTCAGGTGGAATCTGCAGAGTACTCTATGCCAATGTAATGATACCGTATCGAACAATGAAACGTAACACAAAAATTTCACCTTAAACAGGTAAAACTTGGTAATAGCTTGCATACTATGTAGCCTAATTGGGAAAGAGGTAAATATACAAGAGAATGGGCTGTCGTTGCGTCGATCGACTTGAACGCGACTAAGTGGCTTTTGTTTTTTTTTTTT
>KV453856.1:410369-461436 GCA_001661425.1 Ogataea arabinofermentans
TTTTTTTTTTTTTTTTTTTGCTTTCTGGCTTCGCGGTGGCAGAGTCGGTGGGCGGGCACTGGGATACTGGGATACTGGGACACTGGGACTGGGACAGTTCACCGGGTAAAAGAGAGTGGATATACCTCCTATTCGACTTTCAGACGTGATTGAGGCTATTGAGTTCTGGTTTCTTATTTATGAAAGGTCAAATAGCAGCAATATGTGTAAAAACTAGCTCGTGCTGAAAGTTTTGGCAGGGTATTTAAACCAGGCAGTGTAAACAGCAGAGATTCTGTGAACTCCATATAAGTTATCGGAACTTCTGCCATGGCGAGCAGCGAGCGCAATTACTGTGCAGAGGGAAATAACCGTTGCTTTTCGTAATTAATCTTTTTTGAACCACTTTGAAACAATGTATTCCCCTTTTCCATTCTTGTTCTTGAGAGTAAACCACTTGGATATGTCACTTGAAGAACCCACCACCACTGACATAGAAGATTTGACAGATTCCATGTAAGCAAGACATTTCTCGTAAAATTTTGACCCGCACCACAAACCGATACTAACAACCACTCTCATATACAGCTTATTGACTAGGGAACATCATTCCTTATCTCCTGATGAAGTGATCACGCATACGTTGACCGGGATGAGATCCCGTTTGAAATTCTCAGATGATTCACATCGATCTAAAATTTGGTCCAGTGAGATGCTTTTTTATTACATCAACCTGATTCTTGATAAGTATGCTTTGGATAAAGAACTCAAATTTGGTGTTTATCAAGACGTTCACAATTACGGACCAAAATCAAATGATTTACAAGTCATCTTCCATCCATTCAAATGGGATGGTGACTGGCACCTTGCCATTGATTTTGGTGAATACCAGAAGATTGTAATCGTCAATTGTTCCGAACCCATCAATGGAAGACGATCATTCCCTATTAAAACTATTTTGAAAATAGCCGATTTTATCAATTATATCTGTCATAAGATCAAAAAATCAGCGGTAAAGAACCCGTATATTGTGACAAATTTGATTGAACCAGCTTGTCCAATCAATGCAATCAACGTTTTGACGATAATTTATGCTTTCTGCTGTAACCCTGAACAGCTAACAAACACGTTTGTTGATAAGACATTTTCTCCCACGTTATTTGACGTGTCAGAATTTTTTGAAGATATCAAAAAGTTTGACAGATTTGCGTATTCTAGAACCGTTTTAGGAGATGATCTTGTGGATATGATGACAGAGAAATCGAAACTCCGCACATCACCCCCACTGTTGGCTGATAAGAAGAAGGAAGAGGATGATTCGCAACCACGACCTAAGAGACAAAAACTCGAAGCTGTGACAGATTCAACTATTGTTGAAGATAATACAGGATTGTCCCCGAAAATAATGTCTGAGGTTGAAGATGCTTCATTATCAATCTTAAAGCCAGATTTGAAGCTATATCAAAAATCAATCCCAGAGCCTAATGTGAAGCATGATACGTTGCCAGCTTTGAAGCCAAATTCACAACCAGAGTTGAAGCCAGATTCACAACCAGATTTGAAGCCAGATTCACAACCAGAGTCAAAGCCAGATTTAAAGCCCGATTTGAGGCAAGATTCAAAGCCAGCCATGAAAGACCATTCCTCTTTGGCTCCTTCCTTGTCCGACCAGTCCTCATCAGCTCCATCTTCGTCGGGCCAGTCTTCATCAGCTTCATCCTCATCAGGCCAATCCACATCGGCTCCATCCTCATCGGGCAAATCCTCATCGGAACCCGTTGATATTATTGAGATTGATGACGACTCTGAAGGTTCTAGTGATTCAGAACAAAAAGAACCTCAAAAAAGAAATAATTCCAAATATGATTATTTTTCCAAGTCATCCGCTCAAGAATTTATCGATCAACTTTCAGGTGATGATAATGGCCTACCCGAGAATCTCGATATATTCGATGAAGTCATCGAAATGATGGAAGCCTGGACTGAATCTAAACCTGAAAATTATGAAAAATGGCCATTGCTTGTGCGTGAGATTTTAGTGTCAAGCTACACTAGAAAGAATAAGCTAGAATTTGATGAAGCTGAATTCAGAGAGATCTTGAAAACTGCCGATCATAAGAACCAAGTTTTCCCCCTACTACTTGAGAATGGAATTGGCTACTTGGTCAATATTGAAAAGAACGGCCCAGAATCAACCATAGCTAATGTCTTGGAAATTAGTACTAAAACTACCAAGAATGAAAAAGACATCTACAAATCACATTCAGTTAAAAGGCTCATTGAGATATACGGTTGGGAGAATAAGAGGCTGGTGAATAAAGTCAACGTTGCTAGATATTCTTGCCCAGAAAATAGAATGTATAACGTTATGATATCTTTTCTATTCCACATCCATTACTATGTATTGCATGGTAAATTCTTACTACGGCTGAAATCCAAGACTGCCAATATTGATAGGTATGGAATATTGTTGCAAAGTTTGATGTTTGATATCATATCGGGAGATATGGCAACCACCGATCTAAAGGTCAGTAAATTGCTCAAGTGTTTAAAGTGAATGCAGCGCAATGCACTGTGGCAGTCTGTGTATACTAATATATGTCTTTTATTTGAAAATAAGTAAGCCTGAATAAAGCACCCTCGCCTGTCCTGAGCCCCATCCCTTGGCAAAGTTTTCGTCTGTCTGGTAACCGGGCTGCTAGACTCCTGTATTGATGGCAGTTATAATAGTAATAATAATAGCACTTCAACTGAATAGGAGTGTAAATTAGATGACTATAAGCATTTCAAAACCAATAAGAGTGAAAAAAAAATATGCGTGCTCTTTTTCTTTTTTGCAGTGGTGAATAAAGCTAGTGTACCCAATTACCCCCAAGAATTGAACTTCCTTATTTGAAGGTTAGATGTTGTAAACAATATATTGAACTTTTTTTTTTTTTCAACGGCGAATGAAAGGAATTTATTAAAGTATATATGAGGTTTGATTGAAACCTGTAAACTATAAAAATTAAATTCCCATATTTCATGCGGAAGGATAAAAATTTATCTAAAGAGTAAAAAACTTAAAAGAAAAAAAGAAATATATAGAAAAAGAAAAGAAATAGATATAAAAACCGTTGAAAAAAAAAAAAAAAAGAAAAATATAGAACAGAAAAAAAAGGATCCGAAATAGATCTTTTTGAGGAGAAGAATTCCAAAACCCATAATTCAAATCAAAACTAGTTTCGAAATCAAATATAGACTCCTTGGTTAAAGGGTGCATATGCGGCAAGTTGTCATAATGATAGTAGGAATTTTGAGTTCGTATTGTATGAATAAGTAGACCAATAAATTTATTTAACCGGAAAAGTTCCAGATCAGTAAGAAGTTTATTACAGATCATTGTTTCGTTCTGTAAATACGAAAGAGGAAGGGAGCACGTACTCTGCCACAGCAACTTTGTGCCGGAACAGTCAAAAGTGCCTATTGGACTCCCTTTGACGGAATGGGTGGAGCTTCACACAGATGACAATCACTCCAAAAAATAGAATTTAAAGTACCAACTGGAAGGTGGTAAAACCATTCAGTAAAGAATGGCATAACCGCCCTTTTCCTACCTAACCACACAAGAAACGCAGTCCATTCTATATCAGAACGGTGAGAATGGGATTTCCAGTACTGGGCCACTTGAGTGGAATGAGATGTATAGAATTTTCTAGAAATATGAGTACAACAATCTTTGGTGATTAGTTTCGAGCTGGAAACATCGATCAGAAGGGAAGAAGGCAGAATTTCAATTGAACTTAAGGATCGAGTCAAGTTGAGCGATAATTCATATGAGTCAACGGGGACAAGCGTGTGAGAGGTTTGCGCCAAATTTGAGTTTTCAACCAGCTGGTACCAAGCTTAAAACATGAAAGCTACAGGAGGGTAGGTCGGTGAAAGCGGTGTACCAGGGACAAGTGTACCATCATAGTGTGGAGTGGAAGGAAATGAAGGTAGAACACCAGCATTTTGGAGAACTTCTAGGGTGACTGGTATAGCACGGGGGCCGAATTGAGATCCAGGAACGCAGCGAGTTCGTCTCAGTAAGAATTCAGTTTTAAGATCGCGGAGATAGCGAAACGAGGAACGTTGTCGATGAGTTCATGAAAAGGTGGAATGGTGAATGATTGGTTTTCATAACAAATTTTGGCATGTGGAAGGAGAGTCAAAAAAAAAGGGCACCACATTGTCTTATCAAAAGCAGAGCCCAAAGGGAATTTGAAAAAATCAATGATATCGGCTGGTTGAACTAACTAAATATGGATTCCGATCGGATGTAACGTCTCGCCACGATGAAAGAAGCAATGAAGGTCGGTTTAATTCTTTGAAGAAAAACATTTACTATTTTTTGAATATGAGAAGCTAGTAGATGGTGCATCACATGCCGGGGACATTGAGGTGATATGAAGATAAGTTTGTTCCAAAAGTGAGATATCTCTTGGCCTAAGAAAGTTATAGTTCACACGCTGACGGGCTTTTTGCTATGACTCAACTTTTGGTATTGAAGTACAATCGGTTCAGTAGTCTTTTCCCTTTAGAGCTAGCAAATTTGCATATTTCAGTACTGGACTATGACTTCATTCGAAACTTATGCTGCCTTGGAAATCTTTACGACTTGACCAAGTAATCTTTGGTGGGTAACAAAGTTACTAATATGGATGGCATGAATGAGCTCGACATGTTGACCTTTTAGGACCTTTCAGATACAAGGTTTGAATATACCCCTATTCGAGTGAATCAAGATTCTGAGAGTTTGCCGTTTGGGCCATTCAAGGTAATTTGCCTATATTTACAAAGCTACCACTTCCATATCAATATTCACCAGCACAAAGAAGAGGAATCATTGAAAGAGGAAAACTTCAGATTTCAGCCAAAATGCTTCAACTTTCGGGGAAAAAGTTGAGCAGGGCCCAGATTCCGCGTTAAACTAGGGTATACTTTGACAGTATGGCCGAGTGGTTAAGGCGTTTGACTCGAATTTTCGATGTGCAATCAAATGGACTTTGTCCGCGCAGGTTCAAATCCTGCTGCTGTCGATTATTTTTTTGAATTTTTGATCTCTACATAATCTATTTTCATAAGGGTTTTCTTTTACTCCATTCATTCTCTTACTGCTTTGAGTTTTTTCGGATGGGTTCAATTGAACGTATAGCTACTACTAGAGATTATACTCTGAGAATTATTGCAGATCTATAGACGTTTGTTTGCTTTTTGGTGAATATCAAGGAAATTTCAAAAACGCGTTTTGAATAGTACGCCAAAATATACACATACTTAAGAACTGAAGGCCCATCCATTGAGAGCAAGCTCTGAAATCAATTAATTAACATATTGAGCTTATTTGAACCATGACACGAGGTGCATTGATTGCAATTGAAGGGCTGGATAGAACGGGTAAAACAACCCAGACTACAAACTTGCTTTCTCATCTGACAAAACTTGGAAAGCCACATCAGTTGATTAAATTTCCTGATCGTACAACTCAGATAGGTAAGTTGATCGATCAATACCTTACTGACAAATCATTTGAGCTTTCCGATCACGCTGCACATTTACTTTTCTCTGCAAATCGATGGGAGTTGATTGATAAGATCAAAAAATTGTTAGCTGAAGGTGTGATCGTTGTCTTGGATAGATATGTATACTCTGGAGTGGCTTATAGTTCTGCCAAAGGATTAGATTTTGAATGGTGTTTATCACCTGACATTGGATTACCAAAGCCGGATTTGACAATTTTTTTGAAGTTCAAAAATGATGATGAAAACATGACTAGAGATGGGTTTGGTGATGAAAGATATGAGGTTGTTGAGTTTCAAAAGAAAGTTAAAGTTGCATTCGAAAAATTCAAAGGTATTGAGGGCTGGAATGAATTGTTTGTTGATGGGAAAGGAATAGAACAAGTTGAGAAAGACGTTTGGGGTAAAGTGGAAGATTATATAGAGGGAGTTGAAGAAGATTTAAAGTTTTTTTGAAAAAAAAAACAAAAAATAATATGTAGAGTATAAATAAGATACGAGATTAATAAACTTACTAGATAATATATTCAATCAAACGAAACTCGAGGACAAAGGGTAAACTATAAGTAATTCAGACAGTAAAAGTACATAAAAGAGAAAAGAAAAGAGGGTCGTTGAAAAGTTGAAAATAGAGAGGGAGGAATAAGAAACAACCTAAAAAAACATAGAAATATAAATCACAAAACCGCATTCAGACAATAGAAGTAATCGACGGAAGAACCAAAACAAAGTATAGAAGAAGAACTGATTCAAAATTGGAAAAAAAAGGGTAGGAAATATATAAAGGTGAGGGGGAAGATCACATCAAGATGGGACAAGCAAGGAAAGCTAGCTAATTTTGAATTATATGAAAGATAAATTAGCATAAATGGCAACAATACTACTGAAGACTGCTTCAATCAAGACCCAGTTACCAAATGCACCTCTTAGTAGCACCAAACTTTGTAATGCTAAGTGTCTAGCATATTTGACCAAGAACCCATAACTGAAACTAGATTTAGTAAATTGGAAAGCAATCTCAGATTGAATATCGGAAGCATTAATTTCCAGTTTAAATAAGATCAAAGTAGCTAATAGCTTTGTTAAAGAATGAATAAATGGGTCAAATTCGAAATCATAGGTGAAATTCACGTAAAATGAAACTGCTTTTGGAACCAAATATGAAGCTAAGAACCAAAGAGCAAAAGTTGAAAGGAATGAAGGTTTGATCAAGACTGCTAGATCCACAATGGTGTAATCTTTCAAATTATCAGCAATCAATTGAGGAACAAAAGATGCAGACTTAACTGTTGTTGTTTCATAAAAGTAGGTAGAAAGGTACAAAGTTTGAAGAATTAAAGTAATTGTGTTGATAGTAAATGGATCACTCAATTCTTCACGGATTTCGAAATTTTTGGTTTCAATGTAATCAGAAATAGCTTCACAATTGAACTTTGACTTGAAAACTTTCAATTTGGTACAAGCTAGAGAAACTGCTGAACCCTTTGGTTCGTCTGACTCAGAAGCTTCAGCTTCTTCAGATTCAGCCTCAGCTTCAGCTTCAACTTCAGCTTCTTCATCTTCATCGCCAGATCCAGTAGCAACTTCAACTTCGGCCTCGTCTACTGATTCATCTTCCAAGATTCCAATAGGAGAATCATCAATGGTGACCTTCTTCTTGGATTTGATAGGAGAGCTTTGTTTGGAAGCTCCACCTGCTGCATATTTAGCAAAATCATAATATTTTGAATCTTCAGGGAATGAAAAAGCGTGTTCAACGAAAAATGCAGATAATCTTTCAGCAATGTCTTTCTTGAATTTACAATCAGAGACATCAATATTTAAATCATCGGCGATATCAGTCAGTTGAATTTTGGTTTTGTGAGTAAGAGACATAATGGTATCAAATAAAGGGTAAATAAATGGTTGAAATTTTCGTGTACTGTTTGCTAATTTTTAGGGCAAACGTGATGTGAAAAGCAAAGAGAACTGCAATGGTTGAGAATTTTCTTTAAAAGCAAAATATCAAACGGATCGAGTAAGCAAATACAAAAAGAAATAGTTCAAGATGAAGGTTCATGAAGTAAATCAAAGAGAAAGCAGAAAAAAGAGAAACAAGAGAGCAGTAACAACAACAAATCCAAAACAGATGTGTCTTACTATTCTTGTTTGTTGCGTCGATCGATTGCGAGTTTGCGACGTCGACGCGTGTTTGTGTTTAGCCGTTTTGGGACGATTATATAGTTTGTTATTAGCAGAGTGCAAGGATGTACTAGTGTCATGATAACACTTCTACTACTTTTACTGGTTAATGTGTCCTTGGAATAGTATTAAACATATATGAAACCTATTTATATAATCCTATTGATACCTTAAACTCCCAAGGTAATCTGACTCTTTTTGTATTTCCAGTAATTCACCCTTATAGAGTCCAATTTACCACCTAGTAAATCGTATATTTCAGCACTTTTAACCAAATTCTTCTCTTCAACATGGATGTCAGCCAATATTTCATATGCATAGACTGAAAGATTATCTGATTCAGTATATTTCACGACAAAAGGTTTGAGATCTACCAGCGACTTCCCCAATTTCTTATATAGACCTTTCAAATAATTCCAGGATGATGGGTTGGTTGGTGCAACACCAATCATCTTCTTAACATAGTCCAGCTCTCTTTGAAATACATCTTGTGATAAAGACTCACCAAGAGAAACGACAAATCTATGATTCCAAGCAGAATTATTTCTCACATCTTTATTCAATAAATCAGCAGTATATTTCAATTCAGATTCGCTGTTATAAAGATTGAAGGTCTCCACTAACCATTTACGGTATGACCAAACATGATAATTTTTTTCATCTTCATCCAAAACTCGAGCTACAATTTCAAACTCTTTATTGAAATCGTAATCTTTATCGGTTTGAATGAGTTGAATGATTAGTTTCCTGTAGTTCCATATTTGATAACTCTTCAACGTACTTATCCCCATACTTTCACACCAATCCAATTCATCAATCAATCCATTACCAGGTAAACCATCTTTAGAAGATTGTAAATGAGCAACAATGTTGTACCTATAGTACCAAATGGTATAATGAGCTGGAACTAGTTCTATCGTCTTGGTAGTGAGGTGCAATGCCCTCAACGAAAGCTCGTTCGCCAAAAGTAATGGACGAATGTATGAAAGTACCAGCTTATACTGATCAGAATACAGAATTTGAGTAAGTGTATCTGGAGTTGCTGGGATCGGAGATGGGATTATATCATCGTAGTTGTATTGTGAGGTGTTCTAATTCAAGCCATAATATTTGTGCTACACTGTTAGTTTTTGGACATTCAAAACAAGATAAAATACGATACTTACCATTATTTACACCAGATGCCATATAATATTGGTCAAGATTAAACAAGTGAAGTGTACAAGTTATAGTTTCCTCTCCATATATGAAGTAAACCCATACTGAATGGAAAACTTCAAATTTAAAGTCTCAGATTTAAAAACTGTGCGGCGTAAATAATTACTGTTTTGGGACATTTCAATATAAACTATTTTTCATTAAAAACTACTATTTATCTTCATATTATCACTTTCTTCTCATCTTAGATTTACATTCATCACAGTACCATTCACCTCTTGGTAGTTCTTTCAATCCAGTACACGGTAAATGGAACCATTCTTTCAAACAATGCTCTCCGTCACATCCTACCATCTCACCATATGATACCTGTTGACAATAACAGTAAACAGGCTCAGACTCAACTGTCGTATTAGCAGCATGTTTAGCAGATCCTCCAGTAGTGGTACCAGAAGTATTAGAGTTGGGCGTAGATGCATAATGTGCCGTTGCACCGTTGGATGAAGATGAAGATGATAAAGAAGAAGAAGCGTGTTTTGATTGGGATTTTGTAGAGGAGTTTGATGTGGCACTACCTGAGGTTGAAGATTGAATCGCTGTTTGAGGAGTAGATGACCTTGGGTGTCCGCTACCATTATTATTAGCATTCGAACCACTATTGGATGAAGTATCAGCGGATTTCTTCTCTTTCTTTGCCTTAGGTTTAGCCTTTTTGATGACTTTTTCATCCTCTTCCTCTTGTAGTGCTGAACTTCCATTACTATTTGTATGAGTAGAATTATTATTTGAAACTTGCTTTCTTTTTTTAGTTGTTGTTGTTGTTGTAGTCGATGATGATGATGTTGTTGTTGCTGTAGCTGTTGTTCCCCCAACATTGGGTGTAGATGGTCTTTCTTCTTGTTTCTTTTCTTTCTTCTTTTTAGTTTGAGCAGAAGGTACCATGATTGAATTTGATGGTACAGGAGTACTTCCTGCACTTTCATCAATCTCATCATCATTCTTATTGGCTTTTTTAGCAGCTAATGCTTCTCTTCTAGATTCAGAACGTTGTGATTGCGCTGATTTTGATTCTGTAATCTTCATTGAAGGATGAACTAATGAACCAATACGAACAGACTCGGGAATTTCATTACTTATAATAATGTCACAATTTTGATTGATTCTTGTCAAATGTTTTGCAACAACATCGTTAGCAATTGTAGCAACATGCATTTTTTCTTCTAAACACGGCATCAATTCTTTGATCAAATCACGAATTTTAGATAACAGAAGTTCTCTTTTCGGGTGAGTCTTTTTCATTTGTAAAAATCTTGTAATGTATGCATGTAGATATGGTGTTGTAGTAACACATTTAGCATCAATTTCCTTGAGTAGAGTGAAATAGCGGATCAGCTCATAAGGAAAAGATGCTAACGAATCTGTGAGTTCATTTAATCCAGGGTATAGATTATGGATTGTTGGTTTAGTTATTGGTTTTAGTTGCTGCTGAAATTGATGACGTTCTATTTGCTTTGCTTTGTCGACAAGACGCTGCGATTTGTAACGTGGCGGTAAATTCTCGTAAGTCATTTGATAACTGTTGTTTGATTTGGTTTTTTCAATAAGAAAATAGAGAAAAAGCCAATAGAAAGTTACAGTAAGACAGATAAAAACAGCCAGCCAGCGATGGAATAGGTCTGTTTAGATTATAAGAGAAATCAGTGCACCATTCAAAGATTATGTAATCAAGATTAAAGAAGGGGAAACACGAGGAAGAAGAGAGGAGGGGCATACATGATCATCCAATTTGTTGAAGTTGTTGTTCTGTATTCTCGTTGGCTATATATATAGATAGACCAGATAGTGTTTACTAGAAGATCAAAAACAAAGAGTCATTTTTCATCACTTCTGACTTTTTTTAGTGGGTTTTCTTGAGCCCCACCTTTCACCAGTAGTATCGAAAAGATAGTCTAAAGATGACTTTTTCAATCAAGATTTGAGCCCCGATACATTTGAATGAACGACTGACTAGTGAGAAGGATAACTATGTACTCAGCGTAGTTTTAAGAAAGGCGAAATGAGTTTGAATCAATGACTCATTAATGAGCACACTTCTCTTATTAGTGACTCTGTTACTCTTTTACTGTTCTGAACGGTTCTTTAATCCGTAACAAATCTTTGATAGGCAATCATCAACCGCTTTGAATGACAAGTCAGGTTGGTTTGAAGACTGTAAACATCATCTATCTTCTATTAATCATCAGATTCATTGGGATTGAAACGTTTTTTCAGCAAAAAGTCGCAAATCTACAAGCCGCATCAGAAAGTACGTATCTACCTTTTACGGCATTCCCGAGGACCGAAATTATAACTATGAAGTATATATACCTATTAATATCACTTCATATACCTAACAAGCACACACCAGAATTGAATTTTAGGAAGTTAACAAGTTATTCATGAGTAACGAACAACAATCACGTAGTCATAACGAATTCAGAAGTGATACTTTCAGTACTCCTTCTCAGGAGATGCTAGCCCAGATTAGTGGTTGTACTTTAGGTGATGCTGTTTACAACGAAGATGAAGATACATTGCTACTGCAATCTACTGTTGCTGAACTTGCAGGTCATGAGGCAGGGCTTTATTGTGTTTCTGGTACCTTATCGAACCAAATTGCTATTAGATCTCATTTATTTCAACCACCTTTCTCAGTTCTTTGTGACTATAGAGCTCATATCTATGCCAACGAAGCCGGAGGTATATCAACTTTGTCGCAAGCTATGGTGACTGCAGTTAGACCATCCAATGGTTTATACATGACTTTGGAGGATATTCTTGAGAATTTTATCCCTAATGATGGAAATATTCACGTGGCACCAACAAAATTGATCTGCCTGGAGAATACCTTGCATGGAATTGTCTACCCTATCGAAGAAATTAAGAGGATCTCCAAGTTCTGTAAAGAGTCAGGTGTTCCTTTACATGTGGATGGTGCTAGATTATGGGATGCCAGTGCTGCTACCGGTATCTCTATCAAAGATTATGGAGAACTGTTTGATTCCATGTCGTTATGTTTGTCTAAAGGTTTAGGTGCCCCTGTTGGTACCGTTTTGGTTGGGAAAAAGAAGTTTATCTCAACTGCTAACCATTTCAAGAAACAAAATGGAGGAGGTATTAGACAATCGGGTATATTAGCTAGAATGGGATTATTTGCCGTTCAAGAAAACTTCCCAAAGTTGCCTATTGCTCATGCTTTTGCTAAAGAGGTTGCAGAATACGTCGAAAGCTTAGGATTGATTCTGGAAGTTCCTGCTAATTCAAACTTTGTTTTTTTGGATCAAAAGAAAAACAAAATTGATTTTTCGTTATTCCGTCCCTACGGTGTGAAGAATGGAATCAACTGTGCTGGTTATAGATTTGCTTTCAGCTTCCAAAACAGTAGATCTGCTGTTGATGCTCTCAAGAAAACCCTGGCTGAAGTTTTGCAAGCATCACAAACTAATCCTGAGTTTACAAATAAAGTACAAAGTATGTATCAAGGTACTAAAATATAGTATTTTTTTTTGATATATAAGTCAATAAAAGGTACAGCTGTTTTTAATAAGTTCGTAAAACTTAACACAGGTTACAGGTTTGTGTTCCTATATAAGAGGTGCTTTGTTAATACCCATCTTCATGTGTTTTCATATCCTAGTAAACTCAAGAGTCATAGCTATACTGTTGTTGCTGTTGTTGTTGTGCACTAAACAAGAAATCCAAGAACTCAATCCACCCAGTATCATCTAATAGCTGATCCACATTTGGATCTAAGAAATGCCTCAAAGTTGAGGTCTCAACCTCTTCATTCAATGAAGAATAAATTTCTTCAGAGTTATCTGTTTGCTTATGAACTTTGGCGTATTTACCCAATCGTAGATACTGTGGTTCAGTGGCAGGGGGACTAATGCTATTTGGACCAGCCCTCGAGTTGAATGGATTGGCAACTTCCAATTCCTTCAAGAAACCTCTCAACGAAATGTCTTCAATTGTACCTGTACCTTTCTGCTTCAATCTGACACTAGATACCAAATACGTGAGTTTTTCAACCACTGCTAATCCAACTTTAGCAGTAAAAAATGAATTTCTCAATGCTTTTATAGTTGGAATGGCTTTTCTAATATTTTCTAATTTGAGTTCATCTTGATCACTTTTGAACAATAGTAGATCCAGCAATACAAATAAACATGCATAAATCAAATGTTGAACCACAATCCAATATCTATTGTAGAATAATGGAATATTATTGTTGGTACTATGAGATAGCAATTCAGTGGCCAGTTTGAAGCAATCATTTCTATAATCTTCAACCCATCTTTCAACTCCAATGATAGATAACAACCTCACTCCCATATCCAAGCTTTCACGAGTTATTGATGAAAACAACAAAAACCTTGCATATTGAGATATACTTTCGTCCTGTTTATCATATTTTGGGGGTCCAAAATACAAGGTCAACTTTTCTCTAAGCTTTGTCATCTTGTACCACGATGTTGTAAGTGAATACTCATTAGGAACACCCTCAAAACTCTCGTGTTTGAGCTGTGCCATCTCAGACATCAGAATGTGATACGCAATACCAGCTATTTCATCGTTTTGACAGACCTCTTGTAAACTTGAATCTGTTCTCATAGCTTCACCTAAGAGTTGATCAGTAGTTAACAACAATGGGAACGATGTCGAGGAATTTTCAATCAATCTCTTTGGATAATTACTCAAAGAATCAACTATAAATACAGTGTACCAAACTCTTTTACTTATCTCTTTGTGAAAGCTGACAGCGCCGTTTGGCTCATCCTCGATGCAATCCAGCTTCAATGATCTTGCAGTATCGATTGCTATTCTTAAGAGATTGTTGTTTAGCTGGAAGTTACCAAGAGCGTGAAAACACATTGTCATCACTGAGTATATTTGAATGGTACGAATATCTGCCTTCTCAAGGCAACCTGCTTTCAACAAACATTCCAACGATGATCTGAATAGAATTTTTGAGAATTCACTAATTTCATTTTCAGTGTATGGCAATTGCGATTTCAAACTATCAGCACCAAAATAAATCCCCGTGCATAATACTGCATATAGAAGAGACATCCAATAATAGTAATCCCTAGATGACTCTGCTTTGAAACTGTTGTCTTTGAAGTACAAAAGACATCCTTCGTCTTCTGCAACTTGTGTAGTCCAAAATGTATAATGATCTTTCATGAACAGCCGAGGAACAATTCCATGATGTAAAAAGGTTGTGTGAAAACATGTGTAGTTACAAAGAAGTTGGGACGATTCAAATGTTAGCTTCGGCATCAAACGTTCTAATAAGACATGATTCACATCTCTATTTTTGTTGGCAGAAGCGGAGAGCTCGTCTTTTGGAAGTAAACCATCTATATGAGTGGCACCAAATGTTAATGACCTCAGGGAATACAAATATTGTTCAATGTTGGCTCCCCTGAAGAAAGGCATATCATTTGATTTTGGCTCCGGAGTGCTACGATTGTTGTGGTCACTGCTCAAACTACTAAATTTATCGGCTCCTGATAACTCATCTTGACTTTTGGCGTAGAATTTTGACATCCAGTGTGTTGGAAGTTGAGTTTTCTTGCGTTTTAAGGGAGTCAGTCCATTATCTGGTAACGATGTGGGACGTCGGCATTCACCAGGCACTTTTCTCCTCACACAATTTGTACAGGGTATCTTCTTATCACATTTTACTTTTCTTCTTGTGCATTGCATACAGACCAATGACTGTCTCTTTCCACCACCAGTACGCGGTAAACCATTTGACAAATCCATGAACTGATATTTAAGTCTTCAAAATCTTGATACCCCAAACGACTATAGGCTGTAATTACTCAGAGATTGGAAGAGAAATGAACAACTTGAAAGTTAGTCTGGAAATATTCTGAATCAGGCATCCGCGTGGAGGCAGTTTAAAGATCCATACACTATTTACTATCTGATTATGTACTATTAAAATATTTGCTTGGAAAATCTATTTATAAATAAGGATCAAAATAAGGGCCCCAATCTGCTTTCCAAGTAGCTTTTGTCTCGTCATCAACCCAAGCTGCATCGATACCATTGAAGCAAAATGATTTCAAGTCTGCAATAGTGCAGTCGAAACACTCAGCCATCATCAACCACGCTTTTGTAGGGTCAACGTTATGCAGTGTTGGATCATCAGTATTGGGATGAACTTTTAATCCACTAGCAACCATCTTTCTTATTGGATGTTTCAACGCCCATTCTTCTGGCTTTAAAGTTCTCAGATAATATGAATTGGTTGGAACAACGGTGAATATCTTACCTTCCTGAACGCATTGTTGCAACAACTTTGGATTATCGACTATTGTGTATCCATGATCAACTCTATCAGTTTTGATTGTATTGACAACAAAATCAACATTGGTCCAAGAAGTACCAAACTCTCCCGCATGGGCAGTAAGCTTCAAGCCGCTCTTTCTAGCTGCTTCAAAAGTCTCCTTGAACAGTTGTGGAGGTCTGTCAGTCTCTCTGTAATCAATGCCCACCCCGATGAAGTCGGGATGTGGGTTTTCGATCATCATTTGTAACATTTCAGCAGCACGTTCAGGTTCTGCTTCTCTATCAATTGCACAAATGCATTTAGCAACAATTCCATGGCTCTTTTTCATATCAGAAATGGCATCAGCTATAGCTCTCTGAGCATCTGGATATGGAATCTTGGAAAGAAGCACACAACCCGTTGGATTCCAGAAAAACTCAGAATAGAGCACATTATGAGATCTAGCATCCTCCAGGTACTCTTGAACAAGCCTGTATATATCCTGAGAGTATTTGATCAATATTGAATCCAATGCCCTAAAAACTCTCAAAACTCCCACGGGCTTATCACCTCTAACATAGAAAGCTTCAATTTCATCCTCTGCGAACGGCAAACCTGCTCTTCTGTTGAAAAAGTGCAAAGTCTCTTTACGAATTGTACCGTAAAGATGACAGTGAAGTTCAACTTTTGGCATATCATGACAGATCAGCTCTAGCTTTGATTTAGATTTGTGTTCGACGGTCATTATTCTTGAAGTGCTTTGTGAAAGAAATCGATAAATCCTCGGACTCAGAATAAAAAGGAATAAGAGTGAGATATAAACGAGTTCACTCATGACACGCCCCTACCTCAATCAAAGCAGTAGAACAACATACCAACTTAGCAATCATTAATATCACACAAATTATTTTTGTACCCGGCTGAACAGATAACCAAGCAAATCAGATATTTTTGTTCATCACGAAAGCAGCCGCAAATGCTTCAGCCTCGGCCGAGAGATCTAATTGGGTTAATCGATAGCAGAGCATTTATCCGATTAGCTTTAGCGTTTATATGAATGTCGGCCGAAGTTTTTTTCCGGGTTATATCCGTTGATAAGTTGAAACAAGTCTCCAGCAGTTTGTCGGAAACTATTGGCACTGCCGCGAAGTACTAGCGATTTTGTATTAGAACTGACTTTTTTTGTAATATAGGTTAGTAATTACAGATGACGGACAATTTGCCTTTTACCGCTTCAGTTGATGATTGGCTGTCAAATGGTATGGGGTAGCTACACAAAGAACGAATCGTACGAGAGTGATTTCCGCTTCAATGAGCCGAGTAAGTATTGTTAATTAGTACTTTTATGCATCTAGAAACAGTATATAGAAGGTTAAGTAAACAAGTAGTTGATCATTCAATACTAACGCTGTCGTATTCAGCAACAATGGTTGCCCTATCAATTGTGTTGGTGTATGCAACTTCATCAGCTTTGGCATATGCACCAAGCACAACATCCCAAAATCTGGCAATGTTGATGCTTTCTAGTATAGTAACACCATGACCTTCGTCCGACTTCTTCATGACTCCATCAACACCTTCACCAACCATCACGTTCAATCTGAATTTAGACGAAGTTATCTCGAGGTCTTCCACTTTATAGAAGTGAAGCAATGCTGCAATGGCAACAATGTCATGGGCACTGGGTCCTTCAAAATGTTCAACGCCTCTTCTTGCTTTGATTCTCAGATGCATGTGATATAATAGTTCATAGACCAAAGCTCTAAAGTTCGTAGACGATTCAACATCCTTAGCATTCAAAAGCCTTGATCTAATGTCCTCGTTAGCAACACACAATGAGGTCAAATCCAATGGAGATAGTAAAATGTGCTCCTCAAGCACTGGATCGCTGAGTACAATATCAGCAGCCAAAGGATCGCACACAATGTTGAACTCTGTGTTACCGTTTTTGTTGAATCTTTTGAAACCAGCACCCATGATGGTCAAGTAGTTAATTTTGCTTCTTAGCTCTGGATATTTCCCAAAGAATAGTGCCATATTAGTCAATGGTCCAATCGCAGCAATATTTAGCTTCCCATCATAATCTTCAATCATTTTCTTCAACGTTGGATGAAAATCCTCGGAGCTCTTGGCGGACATCTTAGCCTTAGGAAGTAGTTTAGATCCGTTCAAACCTGTTGATCCGTGGACCTCAGGGCAAAAATCAACACTCGCCTCTAATGGAACAGCTGCACCGGGATACACTGGTATATTTGTCTTGTTGATCGTGGTTAAGAATCTTAATGCATTGCTTGTGGTATTTTCTAATGAGACGTTACCATAGGTGGTTGAGATACCAACTAAGTCAAAACTTGGGTTGTAAGCAGCCAGTAAAATAGCCATAATGTCATCTTGACCAGGATCACAGTCTATCCAAAGTGGAATAAGTTCGGTGTTTGACATTTTTCACGTAGTGTTAGACGGTAGTCAAGGTTTTTAGTTCGAAGAGATGCTAATTAGAGCGGAGGAACAACTACAAGATATATACGTCTATACTTAGAGTTCTATACTTTTAAAAGCTCGTCCGAAATGAATACGAGCCGCAGAGGTGAAACAATCTGATTTCCGCCGATCTACGAGTCTTCATCATCCGACTGTTATCCCGTTACCAACTGGTTTAACTGAAAGTAAGTTCATGTTGAGAATCAAATACCGACTGGACGGGATGGCTGTTTACTTTGTGTTTTGGTTTGACTTGTGCCTCTCAAAAATATAACTTACTATATCGCCCCAACTCTCCTAAAGTTCAAATGAAACTAAAGAACATTGACGAATTGCGTCTCCAGCTTATTTTACAAAGAAGCGGCAAATATTCTATTGATGATTTTGTGATGCTTAGATAATAAACAATATCTTCAAGTTGTGGTAGCTGAACCGAGCGGAAACTCTTGAGGTGATGGAAACTAATTACAACACCAAGGAGTTATACTTCCTAAACTGTGACCTCGGCCGAAAAAGTTGCTTATCAGCCTGAAAAATATTCAATTGTAGGATATGAATAACGAACGATAGGCCAGAAGGTGGACTAGTTTCTCTTATCGATGGAGTATTCAGTGCATGAAATGTTTTTCAGAATAATGATCCAAACAAATCTAACTACTGATTTCATCAATCTAGCTAAATAATTCTGCATATATAAATATATATATGTACTAATATTCTTTCATTCTTTTTTCATATATTTTTCTTTTACACAATTATAGGCCTATAAGCAATAATCTATTCTTGCCATCATGTCCACTGAAGAGAAAGTTGATTTCCAAGAAGAATGTTCTTCAAAAGTTGAAGGTGAAGCTTATGCTTTCATCGATGTTAAGAAGATGTTTAGAAAGGTAGACACTTGGGTCTTACCCATCATGATTGTCACATACTCCATGCAGTTCATGGACAAGTTGGCTTTATCAGCTGGTTCTGTTTTTGGTGTGAGAAAGGATCTAGGATTACATGGTGAACAGTACTCTTGGTGCTCATCTGTTTTCTACTTTGGTTACTTACTAGGTAATTTTATTGTTACTAGATTGATTCAAAGGGTTCCAATAGGTAAGATGGTTGGAATCTCTTTATGTTTTTGGGGTATTGTGTTGGCTTGCTCTGCTGCTTGTCAAACATACGGCCAATTGATTGCTTGCCGTTTCTTACAAGGACTACTCGAGTCTGTGGTTTCTCCTTCTTTTGTGTTTATGACATCTATGTGGTGGGCAAGAGAACAACAGCCTGCCAGAACAGGTATGTGGTTTGCTGGTAACGATATTGGTGGTATTGTCAGTTCTTTTGTCTCTTTTGGTTTAGGTCACATCACTGGAGGTTCCCTATCACCATGGAGATATATCTTCATAGTTTACGGTTGTATTGCCTTCCTCTGGAGTTTCTATGTTTTCTTCTTCTTACCTGATACTCCACAAAATGCTAGATTCTTGAGTGATTCAGAGAAGGATTATTACAAAGAAAATCTTGTTCAATCCTATATTGCCCCTAAATGGGATTGGAATGAAGCGAAGCATCTTGCTATGGATTTACACTTTTGGTTCTTGTTGTTTTCATCTACACTTGCTATCTTGCCAAACTCTGGTATGTTGAGTTATAGTAATATCGTTTTGACTTCCTTTGGTTTCACTTCTATTCAAAGTACTTTGGTTGGTCTACCATCTTCGATATTGGCTGGTTTATTCATTGCTGGTACTGGTCAAGTTTGTTCACGTTGGAAAAATCAAAGAACTAACATGATGATTGTCTGTTGTTTACTATCTATCATTGGTGGTGCATTACTATATGCTGGTAAGTCTAAAGGTGTTAAGTTAACTGGTTACTACTTTGTCACTGCTCAACCTGCTCTCTTCCCTCTTGGATTGTCAATGGCTGCTTCCAACTTTATTGGTACTACCAGAAGATCAATTGTGAACAGTTCAATTTTTATTGTTTACTGTGCCTGTAACATTGGTGGCCCTCAATTGTTCAGAAGTAAGGACTATCCAAAATACTCGTACGCTTTTAGATCATGGATTATCTGTTATGCTCTTGGTATTTTGATGGCTTTGGTGATTAGAGCTCATTGTATGATGATCAATAAGAAGCAAGAGGCAAAGGATCAAACCGCTGTCCCTGAAAGTATTACAGATGGTATCCTTGCACACGAAACAATGGATCCAACTTTCAGATATATGTACTGATCGTTTCTCGCCTTTTCATTTTTTCCGTTAACCTTTATATAGTTCTGTTTGTATTGTGAATTCTTCGAGTTACTATGATTTGCTTTCCTTACACAAACTTTTTGATACGTCCGTAATAATAATTTACCGTTTCTTCGTAATTGTTTTTCAGAGCTGGGCTTAGATTCAAAATAGTTAGCTGAGCCGATTTTGATCCACACATTGTAATGCATGTAGGAGAATGATAGAATAATGGGAACGGAAGAGATCCCGTTGTCAGATGAAGACACATAGGATCACTAAGCCCTCCTTTACATAATTATAAGTCCTGTGTAAGTGAATGATTCAAGTTTATATACAAAGATCTGACCAACATACTGGCTATATCACCACCTTTGACCGCATGTTCATGAATATTGTTTTTTATTCAAATGCCCCTATCAGTTATGCTTTTTGATTACTCTCAAAGTGAAGTTCTGTTATCACTAAATGGGTATTCTGATGCTGAGTGGGCTCGGGATATATATGCCAGGAAATCAAGTGCTAAAAACCTCCTGATGATGACCAAAGGTCCTCTTACTTGAAGACCGAAGAATCGGAATACTGTTGCTTTGTATTCAGCTGAAATTGAGTATGTGCTGAGTATATGTCGTTGATAGAAGCTGTTAAAGAGATTCTTTGGTGGAAACAGTTGCTTGATAATATAGTACTGGATGTTGGGTCTATTTACGGAAACAATTCAAGTGCTGTTGATTTGGCTAGTCGTCTGGCATATCATCAGCGTACCAAGCGTATTGATACCAGTACAAGATTATTTGCTTAGTATGGCTCACTAGTTAAAGCTGATGAACTCCAATATTTCTTTTACTCAGGTTCTCGATAAACTAGGATTTTTGTCTGAAATCTCTTTTGGAAGTTGATCCTTCATTGGATGGTTGTCAAGGTTGAGTTGCTGATTTTTCACATCTGTCTTTCTATCTTTTTTGTTTTCATTTTAGCTACTGGCTTATTGCTTGTTTGTTTATTATGTGCACTATCATATTATAGATTGATTTTTTGAAGATCTGTGTAAAGTTGTGTTTGTTAAGTGTGTACTCGTAAGACTACAACAATTTTTTTGATGATTTTCGATCAATTATCTCTGTATTTTACAGGAGTTGGTTGTCATTACTTAATGAGTAGAACAAGTTTCTTGTCATTACTTAATGAAAAAAATGTAACCTGCATCAATTATATTTATATATCAGAGGATGAAACTATTTCCAAAGCTAGTAAAGAGAACCGCACCTTTGCACCATTCTCAAAGTTAATAAGGAGTTGAAAATCGAAACGTCAACAACAATCAAACTTCAGTTAACAAACTAGCAAAGGAATTGATTACTAGCCATATAGTTCTTATTTTTGAAAAGATACTAACATTCAAATGTCGTTAGAATCCCTTCCTCACTCCCTTAGGGAGAGGCAAACTGCCAACCTGAAAAAAATGCTTCATTTGAACGTCAATGCAGAGAACAACTTAGTGTCTTCAGCCAACGAAGAAGAACTAATTTGGAAGATGTTGATCCTGGATCAAAGATCAACAGCCATTGTGTCTTCTGTTTTAAGAGTTAATGATTTACTAGAATATGGTATCACAATGCATTCGTTGATTAATCAAAGAAGGGCTGCATTGCCTGATGTTCCTGTGATTTATTTTGTTGAACCAACAGCCGAAAACATTTCAAAGATTATAATCGACTTAGAGTCTGATCAATATGCTGATTTTTATATCAATTTTACATCATCTTTGAACAGATCTCTATTAGAAGAGTTTGCTAAAAAAGTTGCAAGTGGTGGTAAATCTTACAAGATTAAACAAGTTTATGATCAGTATTTAGATTTCATTGTTACTGAACCTAATTTATTCTCATTGGATGTTACCAAGATATACTCACAATTCAACAATCCGAAAACTACAGAAGAGGATATTACAATGATGGCTGATAAAATAGCTAATGGGTTGTTTGCAACTATACTAACAATGAATTCGATTCCTATAATCAGATGTAATAGAGGTGGTCCTGCAGAATTGGTTTCTCAAAAATTGGATCAAAAACTAAGAGATCATGTGATTAATACGAGACAATCAATATCTGTCTCCGGTCATAATACTACGTCATCAGAGAGAATGATTTTGATTCTATTGGATAGAAATATTGACTTAGCTTCAATGTTTGCTCATTCATGGATTTATCAATGTATGGTTAGTGATGTTTTCCAGTTGGATAGAAATACGATTCAAATCAAAACTCCACTTGCAGATGGTAAATTTGAAGTCAAAAAATTGGATATTGATCCAAAAGATTTCTTTTGGAATAGGAATGCTTCTCTTCCTTTCCCTGATGCTGTTGAAAATGTTGAAAAAGAATTAGCTAAATATACTGAAGAGGCAAGAGAACTAACTACTAAAACAGGTTATTCATCGATTAAAGAGATCAATCCTAATGATCAACACGATACTCAACATATCCAGGAAGCAATCAAAGCTTTACCTGAATTAACAGCAAGAAAGAATATTATTGATATGCATATGACTGTATTGACAGATTTAATCAAAGAGTTGGATTCTAAAAATCTTGATTCTTTCTTTGAAATTGAACAAAACGTGAATGATCCAAATACTCAAAAGAGATTTTTGGAATTATTGAAAACTAATAAACAGTCATCAAATAAGAATGATAAATTAAGAACATATATTATTTTAACATTAACTTGTGATTTACCAAAACACTTTAGAACCGAGTGTGAAACTGCACTTTCTGAATTAGAATGTGATTTGTCTGCATTGACATACATTAAAAAGGTCAAGGAACTAACAAAGCTATCATCGATGAACTTAACAGACGCATACCTGTCATCAAATGACAGTTCAAGCTCTTCGAATAACAAAGGAGCTTTATTTTCAAACCTATCATCGAAATTAATGGGATTAACTGAAGGTTCATCCAAGATATCAGAGGGTCTTGGTTCTTTAATCTCAGGTATTAAGAATTTATTACCAGAAAAGAAAAATTTACCAATCACAAATATAGTTGAATCAATAATGAGTCCAGTTAATGCTAATCAAGAGTCCATCAAATTAACTGATGATTATTTGTATTTTGATCCTAATATAACTAGAGGTTCTCATTCCAAACCACCTAGAAGATCAAGTTATAATGAAGGTATGGTGTTTGTTATTGGAGGAGGAAACTATCTAGAATACTCAAATTTGCAAGATTGGTGTAGTGGGGCTAACGAAAGTTTAGGAGCTTCTGGTATTGCCCAAAAGATTGTTTGTTATGGTTCAACAGAGATAACAACAGCAAATAAGTTTTTGGAGGAATGTGCAGAGCTTGGCTCAATATAGAGACAAGTATGCTTGTATGTATTTATCTACGTTGTGTTTTTTTTTCAACTTTATATGCTTTAATTCAATTTACCACAACCTCTTGTAATTCTCGTCAAAAAAAAAACTATTCTGATTTCAATTAACAAAACTAATTATACAAAAGCTATACAAATGAATAACATACAACACTATAGGTATCCTTTAGTATCTTCTAAGACCTTGGTACTACGTCTAGCATCCAAGAATAACAACTGACATTCTTCAATATCACCGACTGAAATTTCTGATCTTGCGCCGATCTTAGCTAGTACACCAGCAGGTGATAACAATTGTAAAACATATCTGAGAGATGTACCCATTGCAATAGATGCCAATTTATCTAAGGCACCACTTGATAGAATTAATCCTTCAGTCTTGGATCTCTTCATAACAATTGTTTTGATTTCCTCATGATCATAAGGTAATGTTTTAACAATTAATAATCTATCGATTAAATCAGCAGGTAAACCATGTGGTGATTTGACATCATCAGTACCCCTCACTGTTGTCATACCTCTATTTGAAGCTAAGATAACAATAGGAGCAATTGTTGATTCCAAAGCTCTATTTAAGAATGTAAAACATTCGATATCTAGCATATTAACTTCATCAATGAACAAAACACCAGGAACTAATTCTGCAACTCCTTGGTCAATATATTTACTAACAACCTTGTTAACTTCAGTTCTTAATTTTTCAGTTATTTCAGTTTTACGTGGTTTTAATAATTGACCCATCATTGATAAAATATCTTGACCACCTTGAGGTTTAGCATTTGCTAAATCTAGATCATGTAATGTGACATCTTGAACGATTTCTTTCTTTTTGTGAACATCACCCTTTGGTAATGGCACATATTCTTCAGCTTCTAAATCAAACTCTGTAGCATAAGCATCTGATCTCCCAACTCTTTTGACAGATCCAGTATTTGCTTCAACATAAACAACATCTCCAACAGCAACACGTTCTTTTTGAATGGATTCATAAATAGATGGATCCAATTTCAAAGATTTTGTACCTTTAGAAGTTTTTAATCCAACAATAACGTGGTTTATAGTTTTACCATATCCACCAAGTGGATTTTCAGCTTCTTCAGGCGTTATCTCAATAACTTCACCTTCGTAAACTTCTTTTGTTTCTTTAATTCTTAATCCGATAGCTCTTCTGAAATTTTCCATCAAAGCTTCAGTTTTTTTAACTTCAGCAGAATATAATTCTGATCCAACAATTGGACAAAATGGAACTTTTGGTCCTAATTCTTGAGATATAGCTAATGCTAATGCTGTTTTACCAGTACCTGGTCCACCTGCCAATAAGATAGCTTTACCACTCATTTTTTTTGATTTGATCAAATCAACAACAACACCACATGCTTCTCTCGCTTCGGTTTGTCCAACAAAACCACCATCAACTTTTTTAGCAATACCATATTCATCTAAACCTAAACCTTTAATATGAGTATGTGCTGCAGTTCTACTTTCTCTAGTGATAGCAGATCCGGCTGTTGCAGCAGTTGTTGTTGCCGATGCAGCTTTAACTTCACTTATCTCAACCATAGTATGTATTTATGTTTGTATGTATATATATCTATATGACTGTGGATATCAGTTGAACCTGTTCCAATGTGTATAATAAGTTAAAATTCACAGATGGCGACGCTTTTTTTTCACTTCTTTTTCATAGATACTGCGCCGCACATGATCAGTGGCTGGGGGTACTTATACGTGGCTGAGCTTACTTTCGTGTAAATCGGTAATTTGATGATGATCAGGAACAGGATCAGGAACAACACTTAACTGACGACGTATATAGCTTATCAGCGTAGTTAAAAGTTGAATAGAGTACGAAGAGAGTGTTAGCTCTGTTGTTGGTAGGTTGGAATAAAAAATTACACCGTTTCTGTTTTACGGCAATGAGTCGAAAATGTCTAATTGAATAGATTGTTCATATACAAAGAGTTTTTCAACCTTTGAAACAATAAGGTCCAGGTTTTTCTTCAACATCGAACTTGAGCTGACTTTCATCTACAACTTTACCGTCGACTTCACACCAAGCTTCAACTACATCACCAGGATTGACTGGTCCGACACCTTTTGGAGTTCCAGTTAAGATAACATCGCCTGGTTGAATAGTCATCACAGAAGACATTGAACTTAAGAATTGATGTATTGGGAAAATCATTAGATTTGTCATATCATCTTGTTTAGACTCGCCATTGATGTTTAATCTTAATTTAACGTTATAAGGATCAACGATTTTTTCTTTTGAAATAAATGGTGATAGTGGTAAAAATGTATCAAAACCTTTACCTATAGTCCATGGTAATCCTTTAGATTTAGCAACATCTTGAACATTTCTAGCTGTCATATCAATAGCTAATGCGTAACCAGATATAGAATCCAACGCTTCTTTTGGACCAAAAGTTTCAGGATTCAAATTTTTCAATTCTTTACCGATAATACATGCCAATTCAACTTCATGATGTGCAGTTACACCTTTTGGAATCAACATTGGCCCTTGACCAGGTAATATAACGGAGGATGATGGTTTGATGAAATAAAATGGTTCGCTTGGTCTAGCATTGTTTAATTCTTTGATATGAGATAGATAATTACGACCAATACAAAGGTATTTTCCTACGTTTTTGATATAATTGAATGACATCCTGCCGTTTGGGAACGATTGTTGGAACTAATTGATATCTGTGAAGTAACGTTTGCTTGATGATATTGATGATCTCACTTGATGAAGTTGAGATAACCAAAAATCGACGAATTTGGTTCCTCTTCAAAATTCGCGTCGGTGCCGAAATCAAATCACTTCACGTGCTATTTAAAGTATTAATTTTCATTATCTATGAAATTCCTGAAGAGTAGAATGGTAGTATGTAAAAAAGTATATAAAATATCGAGCAACTCACTCACTGATCAGTATCCGCCAATATTTCCATGCTGCTGTTGTTGCTGTTGAAGTTGTTGCAGTTGTTGTTGCTGCTGTTGCTGTTGTCTTGCAATAATTCCATTCGTAGTTATGGCAGCAGCAGCGGCCGCTGCAGTTCTAGGATTAGCACTTTCCAACAGTTGATCGGACATACTTGTAACAGATGTAGAATGATGACCTAAAAGTGCAGTAGCTTGACGAGGTGTTGCTGTTGTACTGTTCGACGCATTTGTAGATATCGTTGCCGGATTGGAAAACATATGAGGAGGTGGAATCATCGAAGCTTGTTGAATAGGAAGTTGTTGTTGCTGTTGTTGTAGAAGTGATTGAGTAACTACAGGTATAACTTGTTGATGGTGTGGTTGCTGTTGCATTGGAATTTGAGCAGCATAGTTGGTACCATTCAAAATCGTATGTAAGGTTTCAACACCTCCAATTTGTTCGGCCAAATGAGAGCAATCTTTGTGTGAATATAAGATTGTTCGAAGAGTTAGAACATGTTCACGAAGCGTGTTAACTTGAGAAGTTAGACTATCATATTGTGATGCATAAAATTGTATCTCATCTTGCATTTTCTGAACCATTTGCTTCTTACGTTGTCTACATTTTGATGCTGCCACTCTATTTCTTTCCAGAAAGCTTTTACGCTTATCATCTTCCCCATCATTCGAGTCGTTCGTCGGTAATTTCTCTTCATCATCAGGATCTTCAGCAGAATCATCATCAGCAGCTTGATCCTTACTAGCTGCCGATTTAGTTCTTGATTTTGGCTTGGCTCTCCCTTTAGCGGATTTTTTTGCATCTGTAGCAATAGACTCCTCGGACTCTTCCTTAACTAATTTGGACTTCTTACTAGCCGGTCTACCTTTCTTCTTCTTTGGTTCATCAGTGTTAGATTCATTGATAACTGTGGCTGTTCTTTTAGGTTTCTTGGTTTGTTGAGAGACGTCTTTAGTCTCATCAGCTTTTGAGCTTGAGTCTTTATCAGTAGCAGCAGTAGTAGTATTAGGATGCGTTTGGGCTGGTGGAATCGATGGTGGAAGCGATGGCGGAAGCTGCGCCTTTGGTTGTGGTTGAGATTGTGGTTGTGATTGTTGTTGTTGTTGTTGTGGTTGTTGTGGTTGTTGTTGTTGTTGTTGTAGTTGTGATTGTGGTTGTGTTTGCGGTTGCAAGGATGTATTGTTTGGCTGCAACCCCAAGAATGACAATCCACCTGGAGTTAAAGGACCACCGGGCATATTTAGCAGCATCGAGTAACTGTTGGTACTGGTTAACGATGGAGGTAGTAGACCACTAGGACCAGGGGTTAACCCTGTTCTTAAAGAGCTTTCATTCGGCGTGAGTCCTGATTTTTTGGCATTCATCAATAATTGATTAAACATCTGTTGCTGGTACTGCTGTTGCTGTTGTTGTAATTGTTGTGTTGGTAATTGCTGGTGAGGATTTTGTTGCGATGAGAAGTTGAACATTTGGTTAACATTTGGTTGATTAGCAGAAAAAGATGTTCCAGCACCTTGAAAAATACTTGACCAAATACCAGGGGTACCTGGTATTGATGGAGCACCTGGTGACAACATTGGTAAAGGTGGCAACACATGACTATTATGTTGCCTTCTACTACCACCAGGAGTCAATATAGGGGGAGTTAAAGTACCTGACTGTGAAGCTGCAGCTGCAACAGCTTGTGAGGTTGTACTCTTCTTTTTCAGATTGGCTGATAAATTATTACCTGCATTGGATGGTTTGGTTGTAGAAACTGATGATGGGTCAAGTTGATTTAACCTAGAACCTCCCTCATTTGCGACAGGAGTAGGTTCAGCAAAAGATTGTTCAAAAGGATTTGGTTCCAAATCAAGCGTTTTCTTTCCATTTCTAGATGAATCTGAAGATGCACTGGTGACAGTTTGATTTTGGTTGTCTGGAAGTGTAGCAAGGGAGCCAGCCATATTCGAGACGTCGACGGTACTTAATGATGTCATTGAGATTCAATGATGACGTCGGTGCTTGTTGCTAATTTTTATTGCCTAATTGACAGCCGATAATTTTGCTTTCTGATAGGAAAAGGAGGATTTCAAAAGAGTATTTGTGCAGTTTATTTCTGCGTGGTATATGTCTATATGATGATAAACTACACTGACTGTTAATATTAATTGTGAAACTATTGTTTGTTGTTGTTGTTTTTGAAGATGAAAAGCATTAATAATGGAGCGAACGCAAATTGAATGACGTCAAAGGGTCTATCGACGCAAAATATCTAAAAAACTGTCCGACGCGTCTCCTCTTCTTTTGAGTCTATCGACGCGTCGCGTTGATTGATCTTATGGCAAGTTGAACTGGTACTTGAACGTGACGGGGTTCTCTTAGCTTTGTATGTTTGGTGGCAACTTTTGATGACTGGTGTAATAGCTAATATACATAATTGTATAATAAATTCGTGTCTAGATAATGGCGGTCGTTGAAACTCAGAGGCCACGTATCAGACCGTTGGACAAAACAGTGGTCAACAGGATAGCTGCTGGTGAGATCATCATTGCTCCCTCAAATGCCTTAAAAGAACTTCTTGAGAATTCTATAGATGCTGGATCATCCTCAATCGACATAACTTGTAAAGACGGAGGCTTAAAGCTGCTCCAAATCACAGACAATGGGTCAGGAATTTCGAAAGACGATCTGCCTATTCTCTGCGAGAGATTCACAACGTCAAAACTAACCAAATTTGAAGATTTGAATTCAATACAAACGTATGGTTTTAGAGGCGAGGCGCTTGCCAGTATATCACATATTTCTCATTTTTCAGTTGTTACGAAAACTAAGCAGGATACTTGTGCTTGGAAATGTCATTACTCCGAAGGAAAACTTGTTCCTTCGAAGCCATCTGTTCAATCGAGCGATCCAAAACCTATAGCTGGTAAAGACGGTACCTCGATCATTGTTGAGGATCTATTCTACAATTTCCCTTCGAGATTGAGGTCTCTGAAATCTGCTAATGAAGAATACTCAAAAATTGTCGATGTTATCAACAGATACGCCATACATACCGAAAATGTTGGGCTCACTTGCAAAAAATTTGGAACTACCTCAAATGATGTTATAATTCGTAACAATATGAGTCGGAAGGATAGAATACGAACAATTTTCGGTAATTCGGTTGCTAATGAGTTATTGGACTTGGATTTTGAACCTAATCTGGATATTGGATTGTTCAAATGTTACGGAAATGTAACTAACTCCAATTATACTAACAAGAAAGTCATCCAACCTGTCTTCTTCATCAATAATAGGTTGGTTTCGCATGATCCGTTGAAAAGAGCCATCAATCAAGTGTATACTAATTATCTACCTAGAGGTCATAAAGCATTCGTATATTTGGCGTTGGAGATAAATCCAAAAAATGTTGATGTTAATGTTCACCCTACGAAGAGAGAAGTTCGCTTTTTGAACGAAGATGAAATCATTGAACATATCGTCAAACAGATAGAAATAACTTTATCACAGTTGGATTCCACTCGGAGTTTCATGACTCAACAAGTGCTTCCTAATGCCAAGCGATTTCGACAAGACGACTTTGATGCTGAACTTGATTCAGTTGATAGCATGTACAATAAGAAAACTAAAAGTGCTCCACAATCACAGCAGTACAAGAAACCATATGAGCATAAGTTGGTGAGAACTGACTTCAATCAATCTACAATAACATCCTTCATATCAACGAATGCTGCGATTGATTTATCGACGATAAGTGATCCTGATGAAACTCTAGCAGCTAGTCAAGACGTTGGCAACTCAACAACAACAAAGGATACCAATCAAGAACTACCTCAAAGCGATGTGCTAACCAACAGCACCAAAGATAGAGTTGAGGTTAAGTTGAAAAGTGTCTTGGATTTGAGAAAAGAAGTTGAAACGAGAACTAATAAAAATTTAACTGAGGTATTTTCAAAACATACTTACATTGGTATAGTTGATTACTCTAGAAGACTACTCTGTATTCAATATGATGTCAAGTTGTTCCTCATAGATTACGCATCGATATGTAACGAATTCTTCTATCAAATAGCATTATCAGATTTCAGCAATTTCGGGAAGATTAAGTTCTCAGAACCTATTTCCATAAGATCCATTCTTCAAGAAAATATATACAATGATGAAACAATCCTTCGATCCAATTTCAAATTACAAGACCCTCCGTCATTGGAAACTGTTCTAACAAATTATGTTGAGATGGCTGAAATGTATATGGAATACTTCTCAATTGAGATTGATAATGCGGATCCTCTGGATCCCAAATTAATCTCCATACCGATGTTAATCAGAGGATATACTCCAAACCTGACTAAGTTGGCATTTTTATTATTCAAAATGGTCGCTAGAGTTAATTGGGATGACGAGAAAATGTGTCTTGGTGGCATTTTACGACAAATTGCATTATTTTACATTCCTGCTACCATTCCGAATTCAGATGATCCAGATTCAACATTGGATGATGCGGCAGAGAGAGAAAACTTGTCTGATATATTAGATAACTTAATTTTTCCACTTTTGAAAAAGAAATTTTTAGCTACTGAAAATTTAGTTAGAGATGTTGTCGAAATTGCTAACCTACCTGGTTTGTATAAAGTTTTCGAAAGATGTTGAATGAATAGTTAGTTATTGAATTTTATATCATATGACATTTTACTATTATTTCTTCTCTATATATATATATACAAGCTTTTGTTTAATCGCTTACTCTAACTTCAGTTCACCCGTTGTTAATGCCCTTAGAGAAATCTGATACAATAATAGCATTACACTACTCTGTACACTAGTCCAGACCAATCTTGGACCAACACCACTGAATAACCCAACAACACCTTGATTTTGATATAAACTTCTCAGACTCTTCAATATCGAACTCGAGTTGAGAACTTCACCACCGGTGCTTACGCTCTGTGTTTGCATTCTAGTTTTGATCACATCCAATGGAGTTGTGATTACACCAGCTAATCCACCAGCAGCAGCACCTGTTCCTAACTCCAAAGTTAAACTTAAATTCTCCTCATCTTGTTTCTTGCCACTTAATCCGAAACTCCACTCTCTGAATTTTTCATAAAATGCAAATTGTAATGCACTGAAAGGTAAATCACGAACCAGTGTTGCCTTATATCCGTAAAATAATGTTCCCCAACCTTCTGTTTTGATAATCGTACTAATTGCATTGAAAGTTCCAGTATAATTGTATCCTGACTCAAAGAATTTGTTATTATACCTTCCTTGTAGTTGTAATCTTGTTTTCAAAACTTCACTTGGAACATATAAGAAACTTGATGCAAAATCACCTAAGAATCCAGCACCTAGATAAGCAACTGTATCATTAACTCCCCAATCATCAATGGCTATCCTTTTAACCGTTTCATAAGTTGTGAAAAAAACAGCAGCACTAGGAAATGAACCTAGCATTGCAGCTCCGTAACCTCCATATAAACCCCTTGGAAATCCTTCTTCTTTTAATATCGTCAAGTATGCAGGTATCGTATTTTTATATTTAGCAATATGAGATGCTGCTTGCTGCCTTGTTTTAACAGTATCCAAAGAATGCATCAGTGAATCACCAATCATTCCACCAAACCCACCAGCTAGAAAGCAGTGTATAATTTTGGGGTGGTACACAGATTCATCATCATGGCTGTTGTTGTTGTTGTTCTCATTATTTTTATTTGTGTTGATGCTGCTATCGCCAGAGTCGTTTGGATCTTTGTGAGACGAATGACTTACTATTGGCTGAGGCCCTATCTTGGGTATAGCTATATCTGCTTCCGATGACGTAGCCATATTATTATATATATTTGCTTATTGGTAACTTTTCTATTTTACACGGAATTGAAGGAAAAAAAACTATTGTCAATGAATGCTATGCTGTATGATGTTCTCTATAGTTTTAGTTTTGGTTTCAATTATTTTGATTGGAATATTCATAAACTGCTATTTTTCATACCTACTACAATTCTATGGTTTGATAACGATCCTGGTTTTGTTCAAAGTAAATATATTTTTGATGATTGAGAGTAATATAGGCTCTTTAGACGGGCTGGCAGTAATGTCACTGATTGTTGAGCAAGGGCACTAGTAGAGTACTTTATTCTTCTGATATGTCTGATTGTGTGATCGAACCCCACACGTACGTATTTATCCTGATACTTAGCCCATATTGACACAAACATAGTCCTTCTAAAGTGTCAAAACCATCAAATTCTCTTCAAACGTCCATGATTGGCCAGGACGTGCAATTATCAAATTTTGTTTATTTTTCAACGTCGATCGACGCACTATGAATTCACTTAATTCTATTATGTTTGACATGTATTGGTATAGGATATATGGATTGTGCTTAACGACAACTGTTGTGAAGAGTTGAAAAGGGAGTCATTTAATCAGCTGCAATTATGTTCCAGCGGAGAACCTCTTCAATCTTTAAGGTGGTGCTGCGAGTGCCACAGATACGACGTTACAGAGTTCTTGCAATAGAAACTTCCTGTGATGATACTTGTGTAACTTTATTAGATAGACACACGGTAACGGCACCACCGAGTGTAGTCGATGAAAGAAAACTCACGTTGAACTCAGTGGAGGCAGGTGGAGTTGTACCAAAAGATGCCGCTCTTCATAATAGAAAATCTGTATCTGTCCTAGTTAAAGAAGTTATTGAAGATCATGGTTGGATAGGTAATAATAGACCCGATTTGATCTGTTGTACTAGAGGTCCAGGGATGATTGGATCACTGGTTGGTGGGTATCAGTTAGCTATTGGATTATCTATTGCTTGGAATGTTCCTTTAGTTGGCGTCAATCACATGTTAGGTCATTTGCTGGTACCTAGATTAGCAACCAATGGTGAAGAACCTAAATTTCCATTTTTAAGTTTGTTGGTTAGCGGTGGACATACGATGTGTGTGCTAAGTACTGGTTTGATGGACCATGAGATTTTGGTCAACACTATTGATATTGCTGCTGGTGATGCTTTGGATAAATGCGGTAGAGAAATAGGAATATCTGGCAATATGATTGGTAAAGAGATGGAAAAGTTTCTAATCGAAAATAAAGAACAATGGGGAAAGTTTGTGGAGTTTGATATTAAGGAGCCTATGCAGAATAATGGAGAACGAAAAAATGTATTGGCATATTCATTTGCTTCCTTCATTTCACAACTGAAATCCTCCTTAGGTAAATATCATAATGGTGAGGTTCAAAATGAGGAAAATAAAGCGAGAATAGCATATATAATACAAACCACAATATTTCAACATATGATCACTAAAATTAAACTGGCTATCAAATTAAAGAATCTCAAAGTTGATAGCTTTGTTTGCTCTGGAGGAGTGGGGTCCAATCTACAACTTCGTGAAATGTTGAAAGAACAGTTGACACCATTGGGCGTCGAAAAGTTTTACTTCCCCGAGCCACGATTATGTACTGACAATGCAACGATGATCGGATGGGCTGGCATTGAACTATTTGAACAAGGGTATACCACAAATCTGGGTACATCTGTGATACGTAAATGGCCACTTGATGAAATTTTGGAATTAGATGGATGGATTAAGAGATAAGTTTTGGAACATATCAAAAAAAGGGTGTACATAGGTATGATAATTTATACATATATATTAATTAAATTTTCCTCACAAAAATGAGCGATTAATCCCATAAAACTGGACCAGATTCTTCCAAGTACTATGATCGAGTTTGAAAATGATATGTGATTTGCCACTATCTCTCGTCTTGGCCCTAGTGAGATTGCCATATGTTTCAGGCTTTGCTTCTTGTAAATAGGGCAGTCCCTCTTCAGATTTACCCAAAATGATCTTCCCATGATTGATTAGAAAACTAGTATAGAACAGATTCTCCACAGACTTTCCAAACGAGTTAGGATCCAGCACAAATTCGAAAAGTGGAACTTTCTCAAGATTTACTTCTTTCAATTTTCTGAAATATCTTTCAGAATTTGCCGTTGTATCATCTTGTTTATCTTGATCCATTAATACGCTAGCTGATTTTATGTTTGCAGTTTTCATATTTTTGTTACCCTTAGTATCATCAACTAGTCTTTCCCCATAGTTTCTAGAGCGTACTTTGATATCTAGTGGACCAAGCAAGAAATCCATAGTTGGAGAACGGTTTGAGTTATTCAGAAACATGAGACCAACATGATTCCAGTCATATTTGTTGATTTCTTTTGAGTTGACATCATCATCATCGTTAGCAGTAATGTCATCATCATCAACGTCTGCTTCGTCTCCATAATCGTGATGATCTTTTGTAAACAATCTCACAAAATTTGAAGCAAACTGATCGAAATCAAGATGTCTTTCGGATCTACCCAGCTTTGAGTTCCTGGTTGCAAGTTTTGCTTGATTACCAATTTCTTTCAAAGTTGCTGAATCCTTAGCAGCTATATTTGACTGTATTGACATTTTTGTTTTTACGAATAAACCATCAGCACGATCAAGTAATTTGCTAACAAGTAAAACACCTTCTTCCCCATTGACTCGAGACCTCTGCTCTATCAAATCAGAATCAAGCTTTCTATATTCTGCCGTTAACTCAAACTGTTCCTTTTCAGTCATGCTTTTTTTGTACTCTTGTGATTCTTCATCATCTGACTCGGATTCAGATCCGGATTCAGACTCAGACTCGGACTCGGACTCAGACCCTGATGAGGATGAAGTGCCATCAGCTGAGCCAGTTGATCCTGAAGATTCTGAACCTGACTGTGATCCACTTTCTTCCGGTATCTCAGAGGTCGACTTATCAACACGAGGTCTTTTAGCTGATCTCTCCGAGTCGACATCATCCAACTCGGTCGTTCCTCTCTTCGTACTGGGCATTCAATGTTATTCAATCACCGAATCTATTTTTTTCCTTTGTTTGGTAAAATGTATATATGGGTACGTAGATACAGATAGTTTGATTGTCAACTAGAACTTATGGTGACAAATGCAGATTCTGTTGATTTGGGACAATTGTACTTCAATCCTTGCAATGTAAGACTCCTTGTTTATGGGATGATCTCTAAACATTCATGCATACATGATAACATTGACTTGTTTTGTATCAGATCAACTGGTATTTTCCGCGTCGCGTCGCGTCGATTTTCCATTAATGTCCCATTTTGCTCTTTAAAATAGGTCATTTCCACCTTACTGGTTAGTTTGAATGGGGTAGAATAGCTAGAAATTGACATTAGAATCAAATGAAAAAATGAGGAATTAAAAAATTGTAAAGAGAAAATAAAATAATTGAAAAAACTGAAAAGAATAGTCGAGCTAAAGAAATGGTGTGATGAGTTTGGATGAATGAACATCTAGTTTAAAATCCCAACTCATTATCATCATGCATATTATAAAATCCATCATCAATATCAAAGCCCGTATGATGATCCATATCATCTACAGATGCTGAATGAGCTGAGTGCTCAGTATCTATCTTCAAGTCGGCGATTATACTACCCCTGCCACTTCCTGCTCTTGTCATGATCCCATCTGCTTCTGCATCATCTTCTTCATCTTCGTCATGTGCAAACTGATTCGTCAGCTCTAAAGAACCATGGATCATATCTTTATTCAAAGGTGAAACGCCAGTTGCCGAATAATCGAACAAAACGGGCGAAGCTTCTTCTACTCCTTCTGTTCCAACGCTACTTACAGCACCAATAACAACATCATTTTTGAGATACACATCTCCAGTATTGCCCCCACCAATATAATTTATACCCCCGATACCGGGAAGTGTATTGCCATCAAGGCTTGTGGCACCCAACTCGTAATAATCCAAGCCAGATTCTTCATTCTTGATCCCAGGGAATCCTGTAGGTATACCACCCAAGTTATGATCTGTTGCGTGTCCAACAATACCGGATCCATTGGAAGCAATAGCTGCTGCATTCACCAGCCCTTGACTTTGACTTTTGAGTTCACTGATGCTACTATTCAACCATTTCAAGCCTTCTTCTCCACCACTCAACACATGACCAACTCCATTACCACCTTCTCCAACAAATGCTTGTAACACTTGTTGACCTTCGCTGAAATCTTCACATATACTCCACTGATTTGAATTAGTTTCACCAGACACGGGATCTTTCAAAAAATTCACAGCAAATTTGGGCGAGTTTGATAATTGAATCTGTAATTTCAAATTTGGTGGTTCTAACACCGAATCATCATCTGATGAAGAAAGCGAAACAGTTGATGCATGCTTCGACTTTTGTGTTTGATAATTGATTAGTGAACTATTGAGTATATTCAAAATCGGATAAAATATTCTAAATAGAATCTTTTCATTTTGGAAAACTCCACTAAAGAAGTAATTCAGTTCGTAATCTTTTTTAGATAATATGATCAATAGATCCGTCGATGACATCAGACTATTAATCAATTTGGGAGAGAGATTGGCTAGATTTGACAAAGTACTTGGTTGAATATAACCTGATTTGATTCTCTGCCAATTTCCAATGGATATAGACGTACAGTCAATCAAACTATATTTATCATTAATTTCAATTGTAGTTCTGTTGCTTGAGGAAGTATTTATATTTTGTAAATTATTCAAGTTGATCAATTTCTCAATCTTTCTAGTTTTAGCTCTTCTATTTTGGAACCAAATACGCACAGATCGTTCACTCATTCCCGTCTTAAGACTTATTGATTTTCGAATAGTTGTATTTGGGTTTTGATTTTTGTTGAATTCATTTATCAACAATTGTAAAATATCGCCTGATGCTCTGGATCGACGAGGTTGAGTTGCTTCATCTGTTTGTTGTTGTTGATAGTCTTCATTATCATTTTCGTTATAGTTGTAATTGTAATTATAGTTGTGATTGTCATTGTCGTTCTCATTTTCGTTGCCGTTACCATCACCATTGCCATTGTCGTTCTCATTGTCCTTCTCCATCTCAATTTCTGTGCCCGAAAGTTGCAAATACAGCTGATCGTTGTATTCAGCTTCTGTAGAAGCCATTTGTTGTATGAATCGGTTTTGATATGTGATTCTACACCCTTTGAGAGATGGTTTAATAATAGGCTGTTCTCGTCTAGTTGGAGACTTCTTTAAAATAGCGATGCACACATGGCTTGTCTGCCATAACGGGAATCCGTGTCACCAAACTACAGGAAGTGTGACTGATTGCACGTGACCTCGTTTTCGTTGAAGGAGACAGATAGTCATCAACACAAATATAGCAACATGTATCTAAATTTGTACTTAGTATGAAGACAAGTTAGAGTGTCATTACTGGAAACGAACTACGTGGTTTTAGTTGTTTACGAATCGTTACGTTAAAGAACCGATAAAAACACTGATTGACTCGTATCGTTATCATTATCGTATTCGTTATCGTATAATATAGTCATATCATTTCCAGACTGGCATTTGAATCCAAAAATCAAAGCTTGCTAGTATCAAAAGTATACACATAGTATTGAACTTTCAATCCCCCTTCTTCATCTCTGATGAATCTACCTTTACCGATATAATTAATATCTTCCAACCATTTGAATTCTGTAACAGAATCATCTAGATGAATTCTAGGATGACAAGTGACGTAACCTTCGCTGAACTCCATGTGACTAGTTTGCTTACCGACAACTTCAGCAACTTTGCCTTCGAATTGAACGACACCCGAGTATTGAACGAAACCTTTTGTAACACCATCAATACTCAAATATAAACGACAATCCAAATGACCAGTGGCTGGATTGGCAGGATCAAAAGAGATATCATCTGATCCACGAACAACCTTTGCTTCAAAAGGTTTAGATTCGTCCAATGATTTGACATAACCGGACTTGACCTTAACATTAGTCAACGAAGAAGACTTTGTTGAAAAGATTTGTTCTGGCTCTTCGGCATCCAAATGGAAGAATAAAATAGGTTTAATTGATGGGTGTTGCATTGTTGAGAATAATTTTGAAAATACAATTGGTTTCAGGAAAGTTTCAGGAAGTGTTCAAGACTCAATGGGTTCCAGTTATTGTGGAAGAAGTTGGAAGATGTGTCTGTATTTATAGCGAGCTGATACAGTTGTTCCGTTCCTTCCCCGTGCATTGGTAGGCTACGCGTGCGGAGTTACAATTCTCGCCCGGTGGGGAGATCTTGATGGAGGGGTGTCCCGCTTTCCATTCTGGCAATGAGGGGAGGACGGGGTGTAACTTTTCGAGAAAACCCCGTATTGGCCGAACCTACATCAACTGTTTTCATATCTTTTTCGTTAATGATAGTTTGTTATTGAACTATATACAAGACTTTTTGGTTTCTGCAACTTTTCTCATATCTTCGGTGGCCTGTTACGTCTAATTTTCTCCCAAGCAGATCCATTCTCCTTGGTCTGATCATCATCACCACTATTCTCAGAAAATGGATCATCGTAATCTTCTTTGTTCTTATCCTTATCTAGATCTCCAAACTCATTTTGAAGTGGATGATCAGTGTGACGGACTCTATCCCATGCCGAACGATAAACTTGACGGTTACTAGAAGCGATACCGTCAGAGTTTTGATCCTCATCACTGGCAAAGGTAACAAATTCCACATCTCCTGGGTCCTTTAAATCTTTGAAAACGATAGAACATTTCACCAATTCCATAAAATTGTGACATTGTTGAGGATCATTCATACGGACATTCTCATTTTTCAATGTTTCTTTGAAGTACCCTGATAAATACATGTCGTACAACAACGTATCAGGTAAACTGTTCTTGAGCTTCCAAACGCGACTTTCCGATCCATTCAAAGAGTCAAATTCTTGTTCTGCTCTGGATAAGAAAGCAGGAACGACAATTGATGAACCAATGGATAAAGTTGCCAAGCCTGTACCTAACGGAATGAAAGGATTGATGATTTTCTTCTTTTTGACTAATACTATAGTGGGAATCGTTAAGCCGACAACAAACGACAAACTAGTGAGATTGGTATACAGTCTAACTTTCTTCGTATAATAATCAAACAATAACTTTCTGTCATCAGTATTCAATTTCGATTCTAAAGAGTAAAACTTGACTGCATTTTTCTTAAGTTCTAAAAAATCTGGATTATTCGGATCTAAAAGCTCATCGTAATTACTATCTTTTGGAGCGCCCGACATGATCTCAATTGCATTAATTCTCTCTAACTAAATTATAAACAAACTAATATTTGGGCAATGTATAAAGAAAAGATGATAAGACATTATCAGATGATTGATTGCTCTACCTCTCTTTGTACAAGCGGAGCTGCGAGAGCATTGAAAGTATCGAGGTCGATCGACGTGCCGTCAATGACCGGAGCGGGGAAATAAGCCCATCAATTGGAGGATTAAGACAACCTTTCTATTTCAAATTTAGTACATCTGTTGCAATTATTCATGAACCCTCTGATGAAAACAAAAGCTACAAAAAAAAACGCAGTTTTGGAGTAGTTATGAAGCTTCAAATAAAAACTTAAAAGAGCTACAGCAAAAAAATGTAGCACCGGCTGGTTTCGATCCAGCGACATCAGGGTTATGAGCCCTGCGCGCTTCCACTGCGCCACGGTGCTAATTTACACTTCTTTTTTGCCAGTAGTCAACTATGAGAGCAGAGCATTGTCAAAATTGATTAAATATCTAAAGAACGGTAAAATCTGCTTCAAATAGAGCCCAATTGAAGTGATGAAGGTCAAAAACTATTAAACTGATAGCCAACACTATGAACATATTGCTCAAAGTAAATTTTTAGATGTTTTATCATGAAAAAAACAAGAAAATGTACAATTTATTGGTCGAAATTTTTATCATTTTTAAAGATTGTTTTTTTACCTTTTGCTGAAAATCAATTTTTCAATTTAGATGAAGTGATTAGCTATCACAATCATCGAGAATATATTTATTATTATTATTATTAATCATTTGAAAAGGGCTAGAAAAGGCCAATCATGTTTTGAATAGCTATTGTGCTTGAAGATGATTGTAACAACAAAGTATGAGAGTATTATCTTAATGACTGACTGACGTAGAAAGTAATTGCAGTTCAAAGACATTTATGAGATTATGGTAGCAGTTCAAAGACATTTATGAGATTATGGTAGCTGTTCACACTTGGTGACCTTACTTGAGCCATCATAACAGATGAATCCAAATAATAACAAACTCAGAGTTTCCATCAAAGGTCTATTAAATGGGCGAAGGATTTATCCTCATCGAGAATACATTTATTATTATTATTATTTATTATTCATCATCTTCAGATAGGAACCAGCTAGATTTATAGTTGAATAGCAAGAGGGTTGAGAATGTACATATGATTATTATTATTATTTGGAGATTGAAGGTTACTTATTCATCAAGTGTATGAATTTATCTTTATATTGGTATGCTTGATCAATGCCAGTTTAAATATATAATTTACAAATCATGGGACATATCTATACTTATCATTTAAAGTCCGTTCAATATACCCATCAGCGATAAGTGATTCAATTGAATTTTTGAAAACCTTACTCAAACTTGAATTACCATTATCATTTCTCAATTCAGAGATATCAATTTTCTCAACTTCGATGTAATTTAACAATAATTGTATTAAATCTTCATGCATTATTTCTTTTGAACCTTTTAGTTTCCTAACTATGAATGCAGATAATCTGAAATTTAACATTTCTTCAAAGCTTCGATTATTCATAATTGATGAAGAAGATGATCTTGTTGCTGTTGTTGTTGTTGATGATGATGTCTCTTGTGTTGGTAATCTTACTATTTCTTTACGACTTTTGAATTTAGAATTGATTGAATAATATCCTGTTTTTTTATTATGTTTCAATAATTGAAATTTACCAGTTGTTAAATTGTTTAAAATATCTAATAAGAATGATTCTTCCATCCCTGTAATTTTCAATAATTGGTCAAATTTCAATTTTTCTGATTCTTCAAAAGCAAGTAATGCAGTTGCTTGATATATTGAACAGTCAATTGATTTCATAGATGAATCATCCAGTTCATCAAATAAAATATCAATTACTACTCTTTGGAAATGATGTTTCCATTCTAAAACTCGCTTATGTTCTTCAAGATAGAACTTTTCATGATTTTCAAATTCTTTTTGAAGTTGTTTTGGGATTTTGAGTTTTTTATTTGATGGTGGCTCAGGCCAATTATCCTTTTTAACAATATACGATGAGCATTCAATCGATGATGGGTATTTAGATCTATATTTTCCAAATAGAGTACGTGACTCTTTCATATCTGAAACCATCTCAAACGGTTTTTCAGTATAATCTGCACCAAATGTTTTTTGCAGTAATTCCAAAATCATAATTTCAGTCTCCAATTCGGTATCATAAAGATCAAACTCTGCCGAATTACCTTTCAATAATCTCATTGATAATTGTATTTTATATTTGTCAAATAAATATTCTCTTCTATCTGGTATCATTTCAATGATTGATACGATTGTCGAGAACGTAGTTTTTTTTTTCACTGTCGGATAGCTTAGTTCGAGTAGATTACTTCTAGCCCATAAGCTTAATGAATCAATATATTTGAGCATTTTATGACAGATCGTCAAAGACGTTGATTTCGTCTCACTAATTGCATTTTTAAAACTTTCTTTAACTGCTTTATGAAGTTCAGGAATATGGCTAAAATCTTTCTCACAAAAATTATCATATTCTATTTTCATTTGATTTAATTCTTCCAACGAGTTTGATGGTTTTTTTGGATCATTGTTTATTAATTCTTCGTTAATGAACTTGATTACTCTCTCCTTTAACTTTCTACCAAATAAATCAATAAGGTTTTCAATAGACCAATTTGGTTTTTGCTTTAGCGAATTTTGCTCATACCTTTTGAGCAATCTAACAAATTCGTTGCGACGTCTAATTGGATCATCAAACAACGGATCTAATACTTCAATATGATTATTATGAAATAATGAATCACCATAAACATTTTCAAGTATGAAATCAATTTCAAGATCAGTATTTGAGAAATAAGAAGTAAAACCAAGTACGTGACCCATTTTCACTAAATTATTTTCCAACTTGAAAGCATTCTTCATATAAGTTTCAGGTTCTTTCAACCAAATTTTAGTTGTTTCTGTAGCAATTTTTGAAAAGTAATCATTGAAAATCTCAATTAAACCAATCTTTGTTGGAATTTTACGTTTGACGTTCGTATCCAACATACTAGCGTATTTGTCAGAACCCCGAAGCGTTTCAATTTCAGAAATCACCTTAGTGAAAAATTCGAAAATACCAGGGTCTTGAGTATTATTGATGACACAAGATACAGAATTCCATAAATCAGATAGTAAACTATCTCTAGCTTTTGATTCCGCATCATCATTTGGTTTATCAATGAATTTTTCACAAAACAAGTTTATAGCAAATGGAACAAATTTCGGTAATTTTTTACCTTTAACTCTTAAAGTTGTTGATTCATCAATTTCCATCAAGATGATTCTCAGGGAATATATTTTATTTTTCCAAGATTTGTAGTGTGATACAAATTCATTCATAGTTAATTTATTATGAGTGAAGTATGAACCAAGTTCATTTTCGAATACTTGTGTTATCTTATTGTAAATTTCCAATATAAATTGGGTATCATGAGTTCGAGTTATATGAGAGACTAGACCTTGTATATAATTCAATGAATAAGGTAGATCCATTTCAGTCGTCTCATTACTAAGTTTCAATTCAATAACTTCATTAATAATAGATCTGCATTTTGTTTTATATGATTCTTCAAGAACTGTATTCATTTCAAAAGTAAGCTTCTTCAACGTTCCCGGTAAAGTAACTTTGGCCTTCTCCTTCTCCTTCTCCTTCTCCTTCTCCCCTTCCTCCTCCTCCTCCTCCTCCTCCTCATCATCATCATCATCACTTGCCTTTACTAACTTTTTCTTCTTTTGAGACATAAGGTTAGAACCCAACCTTGGCCGCTTATGAACTGAGGTACTTTGTCCCTCTTGTAAAGGTATCACACCATCATTAACTATAGTAGTAGATTGGATATTTTCAATTGATCCATTATATAAATTAGATATTAATGAAGGAAAATACAAAGTCTCTGAACCTCCATCACCACCATTGTCTTTTGTCCAAATTGAATTCATTCTAATTCAACAATCAATCAAATGACATTAAAGTATAAATTGTCTTACTCTATTGAGTTATCTTAAGATATCCCTTTCACATACATACATACATATATATATCAACTTGATTATTGATAATGAAATTTTGACGCGTTTTATTTTTTGATGGTGCAAAGATGTCTCTGTTTTTGATCTGATTTCCCCACAATTTGTATTTCTATTACCATTATTATTACCATTATTATTATTGTAAGTTTATATGGGTTATACATAAATAGTGTATATTAACTATAAAGAATCTTAACTGTAAATTAATCATCAATCAACACCATCCATCCATCCATCCATTCATCAATTCATTCATCCATTCATTCATCCATTCATTCATCTTTTGGATTAAAAATATCTTGAGCAGCAGATATTAATTCTTCAATAACTCTACATTGTACACTTAATTCTTCTTTAGTTGTAAATTCACAACCTAATAAATTATTACCCCAAACAATACTTAAATTTTTAACATTCATTCTAATTTTAGGTATATTATTTAAATTTGCAAAATGAAATAATAAATCACGTAATGTAAAATAATTTGCATCTGGTAATTCGAAAACAATTCTATGTAATTGAATATGCATTGTTTTTAAATCTTCAATTAATCCACATTTAATAAAATTAGGTGATTGTTCATTAGTTAATAATGGATTTGGTAATTCTGCAAAAAAATTTTTTAATAATGATGCAATTATAAAAATATAATCATCTGTTATATTATTTAAATCTGGTGGATCTAAAATTGATAAATTATTTGGATTTAAATCAATTTGTTGTTTTAATTCTTCTAATTTTAATTTATTTGGTGATGATCTATAAATACCTTCTGAATTAATACCATATGTTTCAATTAATGATATACATTTCTTAACAAAATATGGAACCATTTCATCATCATGTGGAACGTTTTCAATTGGTTGACCAAATAATTGTCCTTTAGTTGAAGTTGTTATAACTTCTTCTGTTGTTGGTAGTGCTGCTGCTGCGTATTCATCTCCAGGCACTAACTGTTCAGGATACGTTGTTGTTGGTGAATCTAGTGCTCTTGGACCTGTTAAAGTTGATGGCCTAGCAGGATCCAAAGTGGAATAAGCTGGAGTTGGTCCAAGTGGTGGTGGTTGTGGAACAGAAGCTGTGTTTGATAAGTTACCATTTGATGATGGCATGCCGGGTGTTGTTGTTGTTGTTGCTGTTGCTGTTGTTGATGATGGAGGAACATAGGTTTGTGGAATCACATTAGTTGTAGATGGTGCAGCTATAGAAGATACAGTTGATGAATTAGAAACCAATCTTGAATTATTTGAAAATGAATTTGGTACATTTCTTTGCTTTGGAGTTTTACCACCTCCAAATAAAATATGTTTTTGATATTCAATTGGTATAAATGAAGATTTATTTTCAATTTTAGCACCACGTAAATAATCATATAAACTTTTCTCAACATCAACTGAAGATGAAATTAATCTCATTGATGCACGATTACCATCTAATGGTATGATTTGATTACCCATACCAATTATTAAGGATTCATTATATGCTGCATATTTTTGTAATTGTAATTGTAAAGCATTATCAAGTTCTAAGATTAAATTTTTCAATTTTTGAGATAATTTAGGTCTATGAATTTTAATCATATCATTTTTAGCCCTTTGAGAAGCATAAGCTTTTGCACTATAATCTTGATCAGCAGATTGAATCTTTTTAATTAAATCTTCTTCTTGTTGAGAACCTGTTTTTCTACCTTGTAAAGTTATCTTTTTTTGAGATTGATCTGAATTTCTTAATTTTTCTAAATCTGAACATAATGAATTATACCTAGTTTTTGATTTTTCAGCTAATATAATTAAATCTTGAACTTCCTTTTCTTTACGTTGTCCATCATCTTTTGCTAATTTACGTAGTCTTGAAAAATTTGATGATAATGATGATAATTCTTCACACATTTTTTCTAAAGCTTTTAAATATGGTGTTCTAACATCAACTACTATTTTATCATCAAATGAAATTATTTTATCTAATGACTCAATAAAAGAATTTTTTAATAATTTTGTATTTGTATTTGATTTGATTGAATTTTTACAATTACTTGAAATTCTTTTCATATCACGAATATAATTTTCTTCATAATTATGTTTCCTTTTCAAATATTGTGTAAATTCATCATTTGCTTTAATACTTTGTTTTAATCTTTTCAATAATAATTCTAAACTTGAATCTGAATTCAAAATTGCAATTATTTTTGAATCATTCAAAAGTTCACTACTTGATTTGATTGTTTTCGTTTCTGATGTAGTTGTAGTTGTATTTGTAGGTGTAGGTGTACTTGTAGGTGTACCCGTGGTAGTGGTTGGTACTGGAGTTGTTGAATCATTCGATATCAACGGTGGATTAATGGAATGATCCATCGGAGGTTCAGATGTGAGTGTACTAGATGAACTCAATAATTTGTTATTTGGTTCCGACATCAATTGGTTGGTGTGTTAATAGATATAGTGTAAATAAGTATGAGCTTGAGTGAGACGTGTTTAGATCAGATCAGAATGTGCAATGTGAGAGTCTGTTTGACGATTGTCGTGTCAATGTAATAGTGAATAACGTGCTGTATGCCAGTTAAGTGTATAATTATATATAGATATATATATATATATAACAGAAGTATCATAAACAGTATATATATATATATAATAAAAGTACATAACAATAATAAACAAATCGTCCAAAATTTTGCTCTTTAAAAATAGTTTGAATTTTAATGACGTAATTCTAAGCTGAGTGGTGGTGGCTATGTTGATGTTGATGCTGTTTAATCAAATTATCTGTTTTACAACAATTTATCTGTTGAATCCATTCATTATTCATTATTTCATCCATTGTAATTCTTTTATTAACATCATATTCTAACATTTGTAATAATATTCCACCTACTTTATCTTCAACTGCTTTTAAATCACCTATATTTTCTATAACTTGTTTATCTTTACACCATATATCTAAATTCGGTACTATACAATTCAAACTTTTATTATTATTATTTATATAATTTTCAAAATTTGAATCTTGTAATGGATCAGCAATTCTCCAAATTGCATATTTATTAAATAATATTTTATTTAATATACATCCAATTGACCAAATATCTGATATTTTTGAATTATAACTTAAATTTTTAAATATTTCAGGAGCTGCTAATATTTTAGAACCAATTAAACCAAAACTCTTGGAATTATTAAAATTACTTGATCCAAAATCAATCAATTTAACAATTCCATTTAAATCAACAACACAATTTTCTAATTTTAAATCTCTATGATTTATATTATTTAATTGTAAGAATAAAACACCATTTAAAATTTGTTTAAAAAAACATAATTTTTGTAAAAGTGTAGTTGATTTTAAATTTATTATAAAATCTAATGAATTTGGAATATATTCTAAAACATAATTATAATGATTCTTCTTATTACTTAAAGGTTTATTTATATTAAAGAAATCAATAAATTTAATTATATTTTCATTATTTTTTGATGATATACTTTTATGTATTTTGATTTCATTTAATATTCTAAATTTATAATCTTCATCAGTTTCAATTGAATCTTTTAAATGATATTCTTTAATTGCAAATAATGTACTGTTATTGTTATTGTTTTCAGTATTACTATTACTATTCTTCAATTCATATAATTTAACAGTTGATGTTGTTCCTGATCCTATTACTTTTAATAATTTACCATATTTTGATTTTGGAAATGATTTATATTTTGTAATTGTAATTGAATCATGATCAAGATCATGATCACCATCATTACGTAATATATCTCTCTTAAACTTTTTCAATTTATTCATATATTCATTAAAAGAAGAGGTTTATAATGAGAAAGAGTTTCAATTTGTGATGGTAAATAATAAGTTTATAAGCAGATATTGTTTGATTAGATAATCAGAGAGTATAAGTAAAGATACTTTAATTGAATTACTATAATTTACTGTTAATACATATGTATAGATATATATATATATATATAGTATAACCTCTTTACAATAAGAAAGGGTAATGAACTGAAATGATTCAAATTGAATCATCCCTTTCAATTGTCCCTCTTTTAACTTGTCAGAGTCACTCACTCCGAGATCTTTAAGCAGACAGAGTCAATTAGATGTGCCAAACTGCTCTGCTTCCCAATTACCCCATACTTAATAACTACATACATATATATATGTATAGCTACAACCACACACACATACACACACACATATATATATATATATATATATGTTACACACACATATATATATATAACTAATAATTAATTAATATACAACCACCATTACAGCACAGCAAAATACAGCAAAATACAAAAATGAGTCAGAAAAAACATGACATAATCAACACACATACTAATTACTATGTGATTACATAATAAATAACAAAACACAAATCATCAAATATCACGTGACCATCAAAATTATTAAAAAATTAAATTTTTCATTCTCCGAGAAACTCATCTCTTTCAGTAATAATAGTATTATAATGCATGACGTTATATATATATATATATTGAAACTTTTCTCTGATATAACTTACTCTTCTTTTTGTTTTTTGTAGATATATATCAAGTACTACTACTACTCATCATCATGTCTGCTCCTGTTCCTATCAATAAGACTAGTAATTTAAGTGAATCATTTAATCAATTAAATGTTAATTCTTCAACTTCACCAAATGCTGTTTCAACATCACCAACAAATTCATATATGGATCGTTTAAGACCAAGAGCATCAACTTTAAAATCAACTAAATCTTTAAAACCTTTTTCAACAGGTGATATGAAAATTCTATTATTAGAAAATATAAATCAAACAGCAATTGATATTTTTAAATCTCAAGGTTATCAAATTGAATATTATAAAACTTCATTAAATGAAGATGAATTATTAGAAAAAATTAAAGATGTTCATGCTATTGGTATAAGATCAAAAACTAAATTAACTTCTAAAATTTTAAAAAATGCTAAAAATTTAGTTGTTATTGGTTGTTTTTGTATTGGTACTAATCAAGTTGATCTTGAATTTGCTGCTAGTCAAGGTATATCAGTTTTCAATTCTCCATTTTCAAATTCTCGTTCTGTTGCTGAAATGGTTATAGCTGAAATCATTTGTTTATCAAGACAATTAAGTGATAGATCAATGGAATTACATAATGGTATTTGGAATAAAGTTAGTTCTAAATGTTGGGAAATTAGAGGTAAAACTTTAGGTATTGTTGGTTATGGTCATATTGGTTCTCAATTAAGTGTTTTGGCTGAAGCTTTTGGTATGAATGTTTTATATTATGATGTTCAAATGATTATGGCTTTAGGTACTGCTAAACAAGTTGGTTCATTAAATGAATTATTATCAAAATCTGATTTCGTTACTTTACATGTTCCTGAAACTGATGATACTAAAAATTTAATTTCTTATACTCAATTAGCTGCAATGAAAGATGGTTCTTATTTAATTAATAATGCAAGAGGTACAGTTTTAGATATTCCTGCTTTAATTGAAGCTTTAAAAATTGGTAAATTAGCTGGTGCTGCAATTGATGTTTTCCCTCATGAACCTGCTAAAAATGGTGAATTTTTCAATAATGATTTAAATTCATGGACTTCAGAATTACAAAGTTTAAAAAATTTAATTTTAACTCCTCATATTGGTGGTTCAACTGAAGAAGCTCAAAGTGCAATTGGTGTTGAAGTTGCTACTTCTTTAACTAGTTATATTAATGAAGGTGCTTCAACTGGTGCTGTTAATTTCCCTGAAGTTGCTTTAAGAGGTTTAGATTTAGATCAAGAAAATGTTGTTAGAGTGTTATATATTCATCAAAATGTTCCAGGTGTTTTGAAAACTGTTAATGAAATTTTATCTTCTTATAATATTGAAAAACAATTTTCAGATTCAAGAGGTAATGTTGCTTATTTAATGGCTGATATTTCTGGCGTTAATACTGATGATATTAAATTATTATATTCAAGATTAGAAGATACTCCTTATAAGATTGCAACTAGATTGTTATATTAGATTCATTTAGTTTTCCCTTTCTTTACCTTGTTTAATTTAGTTATCCTTTATTAATAAATTTTAATTTTAACTATTATATAGACTCCTTGGTTCAAGAGTGCATATGTGACAAGTTGTTATAGTAATAGTAGTAATTTTGAGTTCGTATTGTATAAATAAGTAGACCAATAAATTTATATAACCGGAAAAGTTCCAGATCAGTAAGAAGTTTATTACAGATCATTGTTTCGTTCTGTAAATACGAAAGAGGAAGGGAGCACGTACTCTGCCACGGCAACTTTGTGCCGGAACAGTCAAAAAGTGCCTATTGGATTCCCTCTGACGGACTGGGTGGAGCTTCACACAGATGACAATCACTTCAAAAAATAAAATTCAAAGTACCAACTTGAAGGTGGTAAAACCATTTAGTAAAGAAAGGCATAACCGCCTTTTTCCTACCTAATCACACAAAAAACGCAGTCCATTCTATATCAGAACGGTGAGAATGAGATTTCCAGTACTGGGCCACTTGAGTGGAATGAGATGTATAGAATTTTCTATGAAGAAAGATCACAAGCTTTTTGGAGAACTTCTAGGGTGACTGGTATAGCACGGGGGCCGAATTGAGATCCAGGAATGTAGCGAGTTCGTCTCAGTAAGAATTCAGTTATGAGATCGCGGAGGAACCAAGGTACTGATGCGGAGATAGCAAAACGAGGAACGTTGTCGATGAGTTCATGAAAAGGTGGAATGGTGAATGATTGGTTTTCATAACAAATTTTGGCATGTGGAAGGAGAGTCAAAAAANAAGGGCACCACATTGTCTTATCAAAAGCAGAGCCCAAAGGGAATTTGAAAAAATCAATGATATCGGCTGGTTGAACTAACTAAATATGGATTCCGATCGGATGTAACGTCTCGCCACGATGAAAGAAGCAATGAAGGTCGGTTTAGTTTTGATTAAAGAAAATCATTTGCTAGTCCTTGAATATGAGACGCTAGTAGATGGTGCATGAAGTACCGGGGACATTGAGGTGATATGATTTTTCATAGGTAGCTAGCTCGTCTACCGAGAAGCAGTTTGTGAAGATCAAGAAGACATAATCCACCTTTTTGTAGCAGTAAATGCCAAAAAGAAGATTTGGGTGTATTTGGTGTAATGTAGTGTAAGTATAAACAACCTCACTTAATATACTTAGTGTATATAAACAAACAAGGAAACAAGGAAACAAGCAAACAAGGAGTATTTAATAAGTATTGAGTGATACGTCGATCGACGTGTAAGTAGTCACAAAAGAAAGACGATCGACGCGACTTGATCAGCTTATTAAAGAAAACGTCTCCTTCATTTAAACATTGATGAATGAAAGTATCATTCTTACAGCTTCTGTCAACGATATATACTCAAACTCAATTAAAGATGAAGCCATTTGACTATATAGGAAAATGAGCAAAAAAATTAAAGACCAAAATTCGTTTGGGGGTCTCCCAAGGATTACCAAGAGACCAAGTAACGTAACAATGAAAAAAATAAAGAACATTATCAGAGTCAAATTATTGACATCATGCCTTAATATATCAATCATAAGTCTCAATTCCTTCAAACTTGACAACTCTTGACTGACTTTTTCGACAGCACCTTCGAATTTGATATTTTCATCAACTAAATGACGATTTTC
>KV453857.1:0-52033 GCA_001661425.1 Ogataea arabinofermentans
TATACCTTATTCTTAAAAGAATAACGGTTCCCATTTTTCATCAACCCTACTGTAGATTTACGTAACACATAGTAAATATACCTTAGAGTTTAACATTAACATGCCTGTAAGAAATGGGATCAATCAGAGCAGAAAAGCCATTCACGATAACGAACACAGATTGTGGAATATCTCAAGTAGACCACCCACTAACCTCTGAGAGTCGAGTACTGCTTACACCCCAAACATTCAATAGCTTATCTGTTCCGAAACCTTTGAAAAAATCAAGCTAGAAAACCGAAAGGGTAATTCTTGAAGTGAACGATTTTCATCGTCATTCTTTTTTTCTATCATTATAAACTGACAAAGTCCCAGCTGCTGTGAACTAAATCATACATCATACAGAAAACTTTAGTACTTCCAGCTTAGACTGTTGATGTATGAGTATGTGACTCAAAATCATGTATAAAAGGTGTCCCCACAGTTAAAAAAAACTGAAAATATTGAACATTGAAGCTACGTTGTCTTGCTTTACTTTAATGTACATCTCCCTAAGCTACCTCATGCTAACAGTAATCAAAACTAAGATTCCTTGATTGGCTGAACTTTCACAAGTAGTACCCAATTTATACTATATATAGATACTTTTAACATATTCTGTTACTTAACAATTGAAGTATAGTTCATGATGAGGATAAAACTTTTGCCCCTTTTATAGAGTAATCATCTTGATAGAAACTATGTACTTTATATAGATATAAAAATTACTTAGCACTATTAGCAAAAGCCTTTGAAGAGTGCTCATATAAGTTTGTATCTCATCAGGATGGTTCTACTTAATGGACGAAGGTTGTTTCAACCTCATCGAGGGTACAAATTACTATTGTTATTGAATCATATACCCTACTCTAATTTTCTTTCAGTCACCATAAGACGCAAAATTATTATACTTCGAAGGATCAACAGTTGACTGTTGAAACATATATACAGTATTTCTTCTATATAATACATATTAAATACCATGTGAAACATTATGTGCTACGTATAGCATACCCATTTGATTGACTTTTCTTTAGCAAATCACCATTCCTCACTTTCTCATCATCACCACCATTATATTTTTGTAAAGTTTGGATAACAGGCTCAAAAACCAAACTACAAACATCGTTAGCCCAAAGCGTATCCATATGCTCATAAGATTCCAGACCAATAGTTTCAAGCTCACATGATAATTGCTCTTTTGTAATCTCAATGTCAATTAAAGAATCAGATTTACCGTAAATTAATAGCATAGGCACCGTTATTGTCTGTGTAGGAAAAGGAGCAACTCTATTAGTTTTCGAGGCCGAGCCACTTAAATACACTAGCCCAGAACCAGAAGATCCCCCTTCATCAAACATTTGAAACCTTTTATTACCAATTATTTGAAACCAATGTATGATTGACTTAACTGACGATGGTGAGAACATATGAGCATAACCAACTTTTTTCTGAGAAACAGACAAATTCTGAGATTGCCATCCAAATAACAAGATCAATGAATTGTCAACAACCATTTCATATAGCTTTGGTCCCATCAATTTCTGCCAAAACACAACAGAAGGTAGGATAGCCCTCTTACCAAATAATCTATACATCAAATTAGGAGCAGAATTGACAAAATACCTGAGAACAGGATGGTTCAAACCTTTAGGAATCATAGCTGGAGAGAGTCCAATGAACAGCTTGATTTTTGTATTCAAGAGTGGATTCAAAGAGAGAGCAGCCAAACATTGTGCTGAACCTTGACTGAACCCAATATAATTCAAACTCGATTGGGAAGTTGCATTCAAAACGTAGTCTATAGTATCAGGAATATCAAACATTGCAAATTCATCTAAAGAGTAGTCCCAAAACCTGTAGTCTGTAGAGGATAGATTCAAATGTTTTCTTGAATATTTATTACCTCTATTGTTACCTAACCAAACATCATATCCAGAATCCACAAGTATGAATGGTAGACATTTGCTACTTTTATCTCCAAGCACGAACAATTCACTATTAGTTAGCAAGCCATGGTGCATATAAACAACAGGTTTATTCAGCAGTTTGATAGTTGAACTAGTACGTTTGGCTAATATACGATGAATTGATAACAAATAGCCATCTTTGGTTTGAACCACATGCTCATGAACCTTATAACCATGTGCATGAACAATCTCCACAATATCAACAGCATTGATAATCTTATTATGGAAATCCTTTTCAGAATCCTGCTCTCCATTCAACGAAGATTTCTGGTTGCTGTCTCCGTTACTCAGATTTATTATTGGAACAGGAGAATTAAAATTGGAGGAAACGTTATCGGGCTTACTGAAGCGTGACTGAACTTGACTGAGAAGTATTTCCAAACCCAGCGCATGAAATATCAGCAAAGGAAACTGTATCACCAAAGCTATAAAATTGAAAAGAACATCGTTCAACAAATATGTGAAGAGTGACATCTTCTATTGGATTAACAACCCCCGGTATGTGGTAAAGAAGATAAGCCATAGTTAACCTTAACGCTTTAACTTAAAGAAAACCTGATAAACACAAAGACTAGCGACGCGGTCCTTGTTAGCGACGGCAGAACATGTGACGACGCGTCGATTATGAACTTCTCAGTGCACTTCGTATTTGCTCGGGCCTTCTCGTACACATGTACGACAACCACAGGACATATGATAGATGCTGAGCAGCAGAGAACCGTGAGAGGTACAACAAGATTATTCACTTGATTATTCAACTAATCTGAAAAGATATGATACTTCAAAACTGGTATCTTCGATTTCAAAGGAATTATCTTGATAGTTGATGTTTTGGTTAGATTACCGTGTCAGGTCCATTTTTCGATTTCATCAAGCAAGCGTACTATCTGGATTAATGACGCATTGTAGTCCATAACACCGCTGCAGGATCCTTGTTTGCGATCGGTAATATATATCTCAACCGGGTTGATTAACGAATCATACAGAGTCAGATACTTAGTTGTTGATAATAGCGTTGAGAATTGCCAAATGCAGACAGACTTTCTATCATTCAATATACTCTGCCCGCTCTTCATTACAGTCTACGATCTTTCACATTTGGTAGTTGTTGATAAAATTAATCCTAATAGGGAAAGATAGCATAAACTTGCCATCGGAGGACCCGGAGAGAGATAAGAGCAAGATAGTAATTTGGAATGACCAAATTTTGGCAAATTGTGAAATGTACTTTGGGAGGTAGGTGGCTTCTGGGATAAATCAAAAATTCGAATGAACAACAAATAAAATTGAGGTTGATCAGGTTCAATGCAGTAATAGTTGTCTTTTGACGGACGTCTGGGGTCTGGGCTCTTTAGATCTTACACTTTCATTTTACCAGCAAGATAATAGGATCGTCGTTAGTCAAGGCTTTAAAAAGAAAAATAGAATTCCCCTGCCGCCGGCAGTGGGACAGTTGCCAAGAATAAGAGAATTTCCCGTCAAGTTTGAAGTGTTTAAGAATATTAACATACGGCGGAATCAGAGAAGCGGGCGAAAATGTCCTAAAGAGGAAGGCGGTCCGCTATCGAATCTGCGACATGGCTTTAGACTGCATAGATCCTTTGTTCGGACTTTTGAATGATGTTTATACAATGAATGCATCATCTTCAGCGCGGACATGGACACCTCAAAAGAGTTGTTGAGATTGTTGAATCAATTAGGTTTGAAAGCGTACAGGACAGAGAATCCAGCGAAGTGCCGTCACAAAAGCAAATGTTACCAATCTCAAAGAAGAAGTCTGAGATCTAGAGGCAATGCAATCCATCAAGAGGTTAAAGCCACATATGTATCACCATGAAGCTTTCGACGTTCACCAAATCGTGTGGCTGTTCAATGATGACCCATGGGGGATAGTTTGTTTTGATACGGACTACTATGCAAAGACTGGAAGTTAACTGCGAGGAGGTTTAAAAATCAGAGGAAGCAGTTTAACAATCGATAAAGATTAAATAACGTGCAAACTCGATCTACATCAGGAACACTTTTGAACTGCCGAAATTATAACCTGAACAAGTGGCAGATATATGAGATCATTCGAGAATAAAAAAAGAAATCTGTTTTTAGAACAACAAGAGAGAATCACAATCTTGGTAGACGTGCCAATATCACGTTTAAGAGATGCGCAACATTATCTATCACCATTGACCTACACGTCACTATACATATCGGTAGATACTCAACCGGATATAACGATCTACCTTCTACTCAATCGACCAGCCAATTGATTGACTTAAGATATATACTCTAAAGATATTCAATTTACTCTGTGAAACACCAAACACTATCGAACGACTAACGACTAACGACTAACGAACCTATTAAGTGAAGGAGCTGGATGGATGGATGGGGGGATCATGGACCTTAATGCGGTAGTGAAGCCTCACCTGCGTACATCATCACAGTGTCCCTACGATTGTTCATTGCAGATTCTCAATTGGTTATTGCATTGCAGATTTACACTACGGTAAAATGGTTTCAACACTTTTGTACTTTCTTCTTTCTTTTTATCTTTTTTACTATTTCTAAATTCGACAACAATTTAAATAACCGATCTGCTACTTCACACGGCTTTAGTGGAACCGTTGAAAGCTTACTTTGACCCTCAAAAGACAGCCCAGAAAGTGAGTAACCCAAACGATTGAGGATGGTTTTAGTTGACGATTGAGATTATATCTTGAAGAGACGAAAGGGGATCGTTGATTGATCCTACCATTGAAAAGTGTCTATCCATTTACATAATAACATCTCTTATTTCCATGCAATGATGAAGCAGTCCTGAGTTCCGTTACTTTTGTAGATAAATAACCTAATGAGGAAGGGTATGCTTATCAGGAGATACGAACGAACAAACAACCGAACTAGTTGTTATTGATGATATATACGTGACGAAACATTTGTCTAGAAGAAACTATCCAAACAAATCAACTGAAAGACAATATGTTTTATAAACAAAAAGAAACAGGATCAAAAAGAAATAATTTTATTGTATTTTATAAGGACACAACTAAGTTAAATAGTGAATAGAGCCGCTTACCAAGCTAATAATCAGGAACCAAAAAAAAAAAACCACTAATTCACGTCATAGTTACAAAATGAAAAGTAGTAAACTAGCTAGCTGTTTAGTTAATCTATTTATATTATGCAGTCATTACATAAAGGGACGAGGGTCGGTAAAAAGTCGGCTCTGATCTTTTAAATTTTAGCTACCTTTCTATCCGATTACATTATTCCCCCTCTGATTTTCAAGAATACTGAATTATATTCAACTATACAAACATTCATAGATAGATAATTAGATATATTTAATATATATATATATTTACTGTATATATTGTAAACACCTACTTATTCAACTTGAATACTTTATTGTAATTTGAATAAATCTATATAAATAAGCTGCAGACCGGCTGTAATCAAGTTCCTCGCTGTAGTTGAGACATTTAACGGCCCGTCAGCTAAAATAGCAAGATACCACGCAGTCAACCACGCAGTCAACCACGCAGTCAACCAGCCAACCAGCCAAATAGGAAACCAGGGAAGCCCAGCTTGTGCGCGCTTCTGGACTTTTCTTTACAAACAGCTCGGCTCGGGAACTTTTCAATTATGCGGATGTGAGCCGAGAGCCTCTTATTGATTATTGCTGCAGCTGATTGATTTATGTATATTTATTCATTCATCCATTCATTATAGCTATTATTATACAAACACAGTAAGCTAAAACTGAACGATCATTTTTAATGCTCAACGGCTTTGTGCCCCCACTTCCATTTTTGGGGTATAGTTATCTAGCATAATATGGTGATGCTCTTTTTCATTTTCATTCCTATATTTCATATAAATACCGATCGTTGTTCCTCTAAATTTCAACTCTTATTCTAGAATAATGTAATTTGATTTCTATAACTAATAATCTTCCAATACTTGTATTGTTAAATCTATATACATTCAAATATTAGCTTGCAAAACTTCTCGTGTTAACATCGTCACGTTAAAATTGTCAGCCAATATTTATATTATTACTAATAGATTATTATATTCGCATTTCGGTCTCACGTTACCCAGACACCCCCTCTACACCCAGTCCTCGGATTTAACTTTTTTTTATAAAAAGAGAAGATTTTCTCTTTTTTTTTTCACAATAACCACAAACTACCACTATAACTACAAGAAAAGTAGTAATATTAATAAATAACGAAACTTTACGAAAATTACGAAATATCAATATCATGACCAATTCTTTGACAAGTTCACCATCTCATTTATCCCCTGAACATCATAGTGAATATCATTCAAGACAGAGCCTCAAAAAGAAAAGAGTTGGTAAAGCTTGCGATTCGTGCAGACTTAAAAAGACAAAATGTTCTGGTAAACAACCATGTGAAAAGTGTAAAGTTGATAATAAAATTTGCATTTATACAGAAAGGAAAAAATCAAAGGATAAAGTTTACTCTTATGAATATGTTGAACTTATTGAAAAAAGATTAAGCTTAGTTAATAAATCTTTAATTAAACTTTGTGAAATTGTTAAATTAGATCAAAAATCAGAGTTAGAGAATTTTGTTGCAAATTTGAAGTATACTGAACAAACATCTGATGAAACAACACCAATTTCAATTAATCAAGCTATATCACTGTTGATCGGTGGTACACCTGATGATATGGATGCTTATTATGATGATGCAACTGATGATCATTTAGATTCGGTTGCTATGAATAATTCTGACATGCCTTTACCAAATAATGATTCATCAACAACTACGCAAAATAGTACCAATGAATCTCATCGCTCATCATCCTCATCATCATCTTCAATTTCGAAACAAAAGAGAAAATATAGATTGAAAAAAGATAGATCAACTTTATCAACTGATTATAATGTTATTTTATCATCACCAGAATCTATAACTCCAAAGTCCGATGAACAATTTTCACCTTTACAAAATACATCAACTAATGAAACAAGCATGGATTCTTTATTCGGACATCAACAACAGCAACAACAAGTGAAATTAGAAGATGCTGAAATCTTACCAGATATTAAAGAAGAAGATAGAGACTTTGAATTATCAAGTCCAATAAGTCCAATAACAGGACAAACTCTTAATAGAAACTCATTTATTGATCCAAAATCACAATTGAAAACTGAAGATGATGACATGATACTTGGTGATATTCAATCACTTGGTTTAAATCCCGTTGTTGATTTAGGTCCATTCCAATCTGGTGCTCAAATAGCTACAGCTGCAATGAATGGTTATTTATATGGTGCTGCTTCTCAAAGTATGAATTCAAATCAAGGCCCAACAACACCAATTGCCACTTTAATAGAACCAACAAAAGCAACATCCATTACTAGTGATTCATATTCAACAAATGGATTTCCATCTATGCCTGATTTCGAACTTGGATTGGGTGGTGATTCATCTTATTCATCAGCTACAAATTTAAACTCACCATCTTCATTAATGGGTGCATCACCTCCAATTAATAATTATGATGCAGCTTTTAGTTCATTTGGTATGATTCCTTCAAGCCTACCACATTCATCGTCTGCTTCAATGAATTTGATGTTCCCAGAACAAAGTAATGGTGGTGATTCATATTCTGAATTTTTAAATGCTGTTGAACCTCCAACCAATCTACATCGTTCTGGATCATTGAATAGTCAGGATAAATTTGGAAAGAAATTACATGGTTCAAGTTCATCAATGCATGGTGGTCATCATTCATATAGTCACCATCCACATCCATATAGAACTGCTTCTGTGTGCTCAACTAATGGTGGAGTTAATGTCTTACCAAGAACTAAATCAAATACAAGTTTAATTGATTCTATTCCTGCTCCTGTTCCTGTTCCTCTTGCAAGTACCAAAGATGATTATTCTTCAGTTTTCGTTAAAGATGAATTTGCCAATATGATATAATTTGATGACTGTTTTTTTCATGAACCCAATTACAAACACACAAAAATTTAATACCTTTCTTACGTACATACATATTTAATTTCTACCCCCTTCCCACCCCTTTTACCTTAATACTGCTTTTATGACACAATACTATTCCTCCCCTTTTCCCCCCCCTCCGCTTGATATTATGATTTTATAATTATCTTTGATTTATTCATTTACTCTTTATTTTTACGGCTTATCTTTACGATACCTATGACTTTGATATTTTGATGATTAACGGTTTCTATTATGCTTATTTTCAAAACAGATTACCATTTACTGCGTACCCTCTTCTTCTTGCGCAATTTACTAAGGTCTCCTTTTTTTGACATATTTTCAACAACTTTATACATATATACTTCTTAATGAATCTGTTATTACTGATGACTACACCTGTAGCACAATGATTGATCGACGTTGATTGTTGTTACTTACTACCATCTACATTTGAAATTTTTCATTTCTTTACATTCAAATAGGGCACTCACTCGGAAGTAAGAAGTTACACGAGCACTTAACTGGCGCGGAGCACAGCCATATGAAATTTGCGTGAATAGTTCGGAGAAAGCAGATAGGTGTACCTGAACAGAGACCTATACATAGATTCAAAGAGAGTCAAAGTAACAAAGCGGGGACAATAAATGTCTCTTGTTGCTTTCTACCTCATCTCATCTCCTTATGTTTGAACTACTTTACAAACCGTACGACATGAGGTGATTTTCAACATGTTTTGCAGCGCCTTTTTTTTTTGCGGTTTTTTTGAAAAATTTGGCTTGTTGCTCGGACCGAGCATAGTAGCAAGCTCGTAAGTTCGTACTTGATGGACGATCATTATTAGTGATGTTAGTGATTGTGAAATTTGGTATAACATTGAACCGATGAGGAATCGGTTGACACATCTAAGTTGTAGACTATAGTTTATTCGTGTAGGCTAGCTAAGTCATATATTTGACATTGCATTGCATTGCATTGCATTCTCATCAATCATCATCATCGCCTGAACATGGAATAGTCTGTAATGCATTCATCGCTATGATAACATCTTACGTAATCTCTTTTTAAAGAAGACCCCCATTTCAACTAGCCACATCCAGATCTAGTCCCAGCCACACGTGGCGCATGTTAGTGATATCTGAAGCATCAATCGGCTGAAAGAGTCGCCTTTGAAAAAAATAAATAAATCAAAGAAAAAAAAAAAATTAATGAAAAACCTATAAAATATATTGTTTTGAATAGGCTAGCTTTGCACAATTGCAAATTGAATCATCATTGATATATAATATATAATGGACAGAAGATCTGAAAGATTCAGTGTCCGAGAAAGTGGTTTCTCTTCTTACTATGCAGATGACCAAAGGGGAAGCCGAGGTGGCTACAAAGGAAGACGAGGAGGTGGACCATCAGGAGGAGGACCATCAACAGCAACCGGAGTGGCAGGAGGATCAGGAATCCGTCCTCAACACTCCAACTCCTATTACAACAATGACAGATACTACTATGATGAAGAAGCAGAATATTATGATTATAGAGATAGCAAAAGACAACGTTCTGAGAGTCACTACTATGAACAAAGCGAACCTATCCATCGACCATCTCGTACTCAATACAATGATCGCTCTCCACCCCCATTACCACCACCACCACCTCCAAAGGCCTCATCATACCATCCATCCGATTCAAGCTCAAAAAGATCACTACCAACAGGACCAAGAGGTGCTGCAACTAATTACAAAAGAAGTAAGATTCCAGTTACAAATAGAGTGAATGATAACAACAACAGCAGCAGCAGCAGTAGGACCTTAAAAAGAATTGATGGTGACGATGATGAAGATGATGATTTGTTGGAAGTTTTACACCAAAAGAATAATAATAATAATGTTAATAAAAGTAATAATAGAAATAGTAACAATAATAATAATAATCATAGCAATAGCAGCAACATCAACAACAACAACAACAACAACAACAGGAATGTTAAGAATGCAAACAAGACAGTTGACTCAACGTCTAAACCTAAATCGATAATCAATACCAAATTTGTGTTTATGAAACGAGTTGAAGTGAAAGGTTCCATGCATGAAAGAATGCAACAAGTTGGTGAAGGAACGTATGGTAAAGTTTATAAAGCTAGAAATGTAACTACTGGAGAAGTAGTTGCATTGAAAAGGTTGAGGTTGGAGATTGAAAGAGAAGGTTTCCCAATAACGGCAAATAGAGAAATTGGACTATTACAATCATTCCAACATCAAAATATAGTTGGATTAAATGAAATGATGATTGAAAAAAATTCAGTTTATATGGTATTCCCATACATGAATCATGATTTATCAGGTATCTTACAACAAACGAATATAATTATAAATGATGGAGAGAAGAAAAATATTATAAGACAGTTGTTAAGTGGAATTGATTATTTACATAAGAAACAAGTTATACATAGGGATATCAAAGGATCAAATATTTTACTTAACAATGAGGGAATTGTGAAAATTACTGATTTTGGATTGGCAAGAAAGATGAAAAATATTGATGAACGTGTCCAATCACCAAACTACACTAATAGAGTTATTACACTTTGGTATAGACCTCCTGAAATCTTACTAGGATCTACAGATTATGGTAAAGCTGTTGATATTTGGGGGATAGGATGCTTACTGTTGGAACTATTTACTAGACAAGCTGTATTTCAAGGAATTGATGAAATCGATCAACTTTGGAAAGTTTATGATGTTATGGGTACAATAACGATTGAAGATTGGCCTGATTCTGATAAATTACCATGGTTTGAAATGTTACGTCCGAATTTCAGATCTCATTCTAAATTTAACGAAAGATTTGGTAAGATGATGAGTCCTAAATGTTTTGAATTAGCTCAATCATTACTTCAAATGAATCCAGATAAAAGAATAACCGCAAATGATGCTTTAAACCATCCATATTTTGATGAAGAGCCACTACAACAAAAATTGGGATTTTTAGCAACCGTTGAAGGAGAATGGCATGAATTCGAAGCTAAAAAGAAAAGAAGACAACAAAGGGATGCTGCTAAACAGAGAGATAAGAAATGATAGTCAAAAAAAAGAGGGGAGTCGATCGACTCGCTTGAAAAAAAGGAGTACAAGCGCTTCACCCCTCTTTCTCTTTTAAAGTCCCTCCTTCTTTTTTTTTTTTTTTGAACCGCCCCTATTCCGTTGCACTTTTTCTTCTACAACATATATACTGTATACATATAACCTTGATTTAATCAAACTTAATTCAGTTGTCGATAATTTTATCATTTTATCAAATAGTGCAACCGTCTACTGTGCTTCTGCTTTGCTAAACTTTGCCCTTAAAGATAGAAAGTTATTAATTCATTCCCGCCAACTAAATTTCCATCGTCTAAATCAAAATTATTAGAAAATTACAATGAACATGATAGTCCAAATCATTATCGCTTATTGCTTATTAGCAGGTATCGTTAGTGGTTCAAACAACGGGTTTACAACTCCTAACCGCCAAGATGTATTATCATCAATACATAATCCAACTCATTTTGGTTCTTCATTCCAAGAGTGTTCTCAAGCAATTAACCAAAGATTAAATAGTTTGAAGACCAGTTCATGTTATGAGTCAACTATGGGAGATGCATCTGAACAGTGTTATTGTGAATTTAGTAGCGCCGTATATAATGAATGTGGTTCATTGCTAAATCACGATCCAAAGTATCAATTTGTTGCATCTGTATTACAAGACGAGATGTGTTGTTCTGCTACAGCTAACGCTATGTGTTTTAGTGAAGCTATGGGGATTCAAAATTTCATTCTTGAACTATCCCGTATCTTGATTGAAGGTACACCTGATGACTTGAATACATACCTCCATAAGAGTAACATCCCATTTGAAGCTTTGAATTCAAATGAACAAATGGTTCACCAACAAAAGAAGGAGAAAAGAGATGTTTTTGAGTTCCCAGCTGAGTTGAAACATGCTAAATTTGTTAATCAGACTAATGCAGAAAGAATCCTGAAAAAACAAGGAAAACAAGCTTTTGAAGAGAAGCAAAAATTGAAAGATACAAATACTATGGTTCAAGTGTTAGCTAATAATAATACAAAGGTTGAAAAGAAACCAGAAGAACCAAACACCATAGCAATAACTGAAACAAAGGCAACCTTAGAATCAACACCGTCATCACCATCAGGTAAAACTAAAGAAGACAAAGAGGCCTCCAAAATGAAGAAGAAAAAGAAAAAACAACCAAAAAAATTAAAAACCAAACAAAAAAAAGAAACCAACAACAAAAAACAACGTCAAAATAAAAAACAGAAAAAATTAAACACAAACAACAACAACAAGTTATCTTCAGCAACAACAACAACACCAACAAAGACTATAATTGCTAAAGATAAACCAAAACCAAAACAAGAACAAAAAAAAAATAAAAATTTACAATCATCGAACAATAACATATCATTACCTAAAAAGACAAGCACTATTGAGGTTAAACAAAAGCCAACATCAACCAGTTTGAAACCATCAAAAAATAATTTTAGTCCAAAAACAACAGACGATTGTGATGATGAGACTACAAATCAAGTCAGTACAACTACAGAATATGAGATTGTTACAACCACTGAAGTTGAAAAGAAAACCGAATATGAAGTTGAAACAGAAACAGAAGTGGATACAACTACAGTTTATAAAGTTACCAAGATACCTACTACTGAAGTCTTAGTTCGAACTAAATCCAAATGGGGAGAAATAACAACCACAGTTGTTGAATTCGTTACGGATTACGAATATGATACAGTTACTGAAACATGTATTGATGTAATTGAATTCACAGATACTTTGATTGAGATTTCAGTTTCAACTAAATATTTCGCTAAAAAGACAATTACAGAATATGAAACAGATACAGAAACAGAAACTGAAATATGTACAACAACGAAAACAATAAGTACTACAAAGACTACAGTTTCAACGGAAGTGGAAACAACTACATTTTCAACAACTAGTGTATCTACTAAAACTTCTGAGATTCCAACAACGATTAGTTATACAACAACTTCAATAACAACCGTTGCAACAGGCACTACAACAACAACAGTAACTGCATCTAATGACTTAACATCAAGATTCTGTGTCATTTTATCAAGGCTAGGAGTAACATGTCCAACAATAGCAGGATTAGATTTGAAACGTCGTGGATATTATGAAGATGAAATGACAGCAACAGCAACAGCAACAGCAACAGCATCAGTTTCAAATTCAAATTCAAACTCATTAAACAAACCAACAACGGATTATTTCATGGTTAATATGACAACAATTACAAAATCTACAAATATTCCAAAAGTTACAAGTGGAGTGGCTAGAAGCTCTTCTTCATATTGGAATTCATTCACTTCAAGTGGTAATTTAACAAATACTACTGGTGGTGGTGGTTCAATTGTTAATTCAAATGATGGAATGAATTTGAGAATTGCAATTGGATTATTTTCAATTCTTGTTGGAATCCACGTCTTTATGTTCCCATTCATTTGAACTATATAGTTCCTTTCATACCTTTTTTTATTATCCTTTTTTTCTCTTTAGTTGATTAAATACAAAACACTCTAATATATATATATATAATATATGGTAAAAATACGTAAAAAAGGGTACAATTGAATCAATGACATAAGCAATGACGTAAACATTTCTCTTTTTTTTTTCAAATTTTTTTTGTGAAAAATTTTAAAGGGAATTTCTCACACTTTAATTAATTAAGTAGTGCCAGTGAACAAGGTAACCAACCTTTTTTATTTGTATTGGATTAAAATAGGTATATTATAAACAAATATATAAATAAACAAACAAATATGGCTACTATCGGTATTGCGTTTGGTAACTCAACCTCTTCAATTGCAGCAACTACCAAAGAAGGTAAATTAGAAGTTATTGCTAATCCAGATGGTGATAGATTTATTGCATCTGCATTATCATATGTTGGAGAAGATGAATATCATGGTGCTCAAGCTATTGCACAATTAGTTAGAAATCCAGATACTACGATTGTGAATTTTAGAGATTTCATAGGTTTAGAATTTGATTCTATTGATTTTGAAACATCTTCTTCATATTCTAAAGTTTCATGTAAACCAGTTAAAGGAAGTGATGGGAAAGTTGCTTATTCTATTAATGGTGAATTAATTTCAGTTGATGAAGTTGTTAAAAGACATTTAAAACAAATTAAATTAGCAGCTGAAGATTATATTGGATTAGATATTGAAGGATGTGTTATTTCTATTCCAACTAATTTTACAATTGAACAACAAAAATCTTTAATTTCAATTGCTAAAAGTGCTGGATTAGAAGTTAAACAATTAATTAAAGAACCATCAGGTGCTTTATTATCACATTTAGTTTCAAAAGATTCATTATCAGAAGATAAAATATTTGTTGTTGCTGATATTGGTGGTATTAGATCTGATGCAGCAGTTATTTCAGTTAGAGGTGGTATTTTAACTATTTTAGCAACTGTTCATGATTATAAATTAGGTGGTGATAAATTAGATGATTGTTTAGTTGAATTTTTTGCAAAAGAATTTGAAAAAAAATATAAATGTAATCCAAGAAAAAATGAAAGATCATTAGCTAAATTAAAAGCTGCATGTATTGTTACTAAAAAAACATTATCAAATGTTCAAACATCAACAATTTCAATTGATTCATTAGCAGATGGATATGATTTCCATTCAACTATTAATAGATTAAGATTTGAATTAGTTGGTAGAGAAGTTTTTTCACAATTAACATCATTTGTTGAATCAGTTGTTTTAAAAGCAGGATTAGAAACAATTGATATTGATGAAGTTTTATTAGTTGGTGGATCATCAAATATTCCAAAATTAGCATCAAATATTCAATTTATTTTCCCAGAATCAACAATTATTTCAGCACCTTCATTAGATTCAAAATTACCAAATCCAAATGAATTAATTTGTAGAGGTTCATCATTACAAGCATCAATGATTGAATCATTTGATAATGAAGAAATTGAAGAATCATTACAACCAATTATTGTTAATACTCAACATATTGCAAAACCAATTGGTATTAAAGGTTCAAATGGTGAATTTATTCAAATTATTTCAAGAGAAACAGCATATCCAATTAGAAAATCAATTAAATTGAAAACAGAATCAAATGATGTTTTCATTGAATTATATGAAGGTGAAAGAACAATTAAAGAAACTGTTATTGAATCTGAAAAATTATCAGATGATGAAGAAGAAGAAGATGATTATTCAGATGAAGAACCAGATGTTGTTAAAGAATTAGTTTATATTCCAGGTCAATTATTAGGACAATTAGCTATTAGAGGTGTTGGATCAGGTAATGAAGTTGAAGTTATTGTTAATATTAATAAAGATGGTAAATTACAAATTACTGCTAGATCAGGTGAAGTTGTTGTTAAAGGAGAAATTTAATAAATGTTTTTTAAACAAGATATAGAAGTTTAATATAATATAATATATTTATATATATTTAAAATGAAAGTAGTGTAGTAGTATAAGTTAATTAACTTATCTTAAATATCTATATTATATTACATAATTAATTACATCATCCAATTGTATAACGTAACCAATTACGTAATATAATTAGACACATGCTTATTTCCGAATCGCCGTAATGCGAATGATTGAATGAATGATCATTTAAAATAATTTGTGTGTGTGTGTGTGTGTAGATAACTATAGTTAATTGAAATACGTATGATTGATGAATGATCATTATCAATCATATAATATAGATCATTTAAGGCCAAGTGATTATAAAGGCGTAGTATATATATATATACATATACATATCATAGGCGAAGGCGAAGTAAATTATTATTGTGTTTGTGTGTGTGTGTGTTGCTTACTGCCAAGAAGTTAATTTAGTAGATTTGTAATCTGTTTATCAAAGGGATTATTAGTTTAATATATATAGATTATATAATATGATATTAGTTGATATATCAACTATAAATCAACTATCATAATAAGTATAATAAGTATAAGTATAGTAATGACATGAAATACGTACACACATCAAACAAACAAAGACTTACTTGTGTGGCTGTATATAAATATATAAATGTGGGGTTGAAGTGAGATGAGATGAGAGGCGGTTTGTTATCAAAGAACCCTTTAAATTTGGGATGCAGAATTTGACAGCTGACATAATTATACATTATACACTTAGTATTAGTAGTATTAGTAGTGATGATTCACTCACTGATAGTAGTTGTAGTAGTTGTAGTAGTTGTAGTAGTTGTAGTAGTATAGTTGCTGCTTCTTTTTTTTTGTCTTTGTCTTTCGTCTTTTGTCTTTGTCTTTGATTTCCTTCTTTTTATTCTTCTTTATTTGTATACTCATACTTACACTCTAATATATATTATACATACACACACACACACCCACACATCATGACTTTAGCTCTTGATCATTTCTATAAAAGAGTATCGTTCGATAATTTCAATCCTCCTACCATCTATGACTCTTATCAAGTTGATAACTTAGGTTTAACTAAAACTTTATCTGGTAATTCTTCTTATAACACAGCATCATCACCATCATCTCCACCTTCATCCCATCCCCTAAAAAGATCAAATTATAAAAACTTCAAACCAATATTAAAAAATAAAGATGAAATTAGCCCCATTTCTGATTCAACTCAAAATGGTAATTCAATGAATTCAGGTTTAAATCCACCTTCAGCTTTTAGAAGTAGAAAAAAATCTTTAGTTGAAATGACTGATGAAGAAATCTTACAATTAGATTCTCAATTTGCAACAAAAGCTGTTGATGTTGATCAATTTAAATTTGAAAATGAATTTTCTGTTTTACCTATATCTCAATCATCTTCAAAATTATTAAGAAGAATTACTCAAAATGCTAAAAATAAAACTGGTTATCCAACAAAACCAATAATTAGAACAAATTCTGTTTGTTTAAGTTATAAGCATGAATTATTTAGTTCTGATTTAAATAATAATAAATATTATTTCATTTTATTACAACATAGAATGTGTTCATTAGGTTCAATTGATTATTATTTAGATAAACAATGTAAAGATGGTGATAATGTTATCATATGTTGTTCTATAAATGATGATAATGATATTGAAGAATTTGCAAATCAATATACTGATATTTTATTAATGAGATTATGGAAACAAAATCCAAATTTAAAAATTCAAGTTACTTTTGAATTATTTAAAAATATTAATTATTTAGAAGAATTAATAAATTTATATAATCCATCAATGATATTAGTTGGATCTGATTTTAAACAAAGAAGATCAAGTTCTGTTTTATCAAGAAAAGCTTTCATTCCAATAGTATATGTGAATGCAAATTACTCATCAGATTTACAAAATGAAGAAACTCCAAAGATAAAACAAACAACAGTTACTACAAAACCTTCACTTGTTGATTCACCAGGTGGTGTTTCTTTCAAAATGCCTTTTTCAACCCCAACAATCACTATAGATCATGCTTTAAATTCAATGTCAATTGATACTAAACCATCTTCATCACAACCAATAGAAATACCAGGTAAAAAACCATCAGTTGCATCCACTTTATATTCAAGTAATAGTTCATCATCTACAACTTCATTAGATTCAATGAATTCTTTTAGGAAACAAAGAACAAATGAAACTGCATATTCAACATTATTTGAAAAATTGAATGATTTACCATTAATTCAAGATCAAGGAAATACAATGCTTAATGAACAAGCCGCTTCTAAAAAAATCGTTAAAGTGAAATCACTTTTGGATGATTTACCCGTTGTTACCAAGACTCCAAGTTATAATACTTCATTATCACCATTCACAAAGACTGGAGGATTTAGTTCCATGTCTAGTGGTAGTGGTAGTGGTGGCTTACCATCCACAGATTCTTATAAACCAAAGACAACTGGGTTATCTTCAATTCCTGGAATGATGTTACCTTCAACATCACCAAATACAAATTCAAATTCAATAATGGATCAATATAATCGTCGTATGTCGATTCAAAAAAATAGTGTTAGTTCCACTACTTCAAAGGGTAAATCTAGTTTTGATGATGGAACAACTGCGGGTCTTGTTCCTACTAAGATTCCATCACGTGGTTCAATTGGAACTAAAAATAATAATGTTTTACAACCTCCACCTCCACTTCCATCTACTACTTTGAAATCTTCTAAATCTAGAAGTTCTTCAAGTGTAGGTGATGAGAAAAAGAGTGGATTTTTAGGTAAATGGATGAGCAAAAAGAAGTAGAGGTACAATACAATACAATACAATATACAACTTTTGTCTGTTTTTTTTTTTCCTTCTTTCATGTGTGGTTTTCTTGTTTATTGGGTTACGTTATCGAGTTAGTCTGTTTAGACTATACCATTACAGTTCATTGTTTTTCAAATTTTAATCTTAATTTATAATCTTAATTTTCCTTTATTTTTTATTTTTTATTTTTATTTTCTATTTTTTACCCTTTTTTTCATTTATTTTTATTCGTTTGTTCTTAATTTACCTTTTCTTATTTATCACGAGTTTGTTTTCTTCTTTTTCTTCGAATGTTGTTTGGCTGTTATTTTCTTGCCACTTTAATGATATCATTGTTTATGAATGCATGAAAAATTGTTTCAAGTACGTACGTACGTATGGATGTACGTATGGATGTATGGATGTGTGTAAGCAAGTAAGTGTGGGCGTAAGTTGTAAGTTGTAACTATCACTGAAGTTTAAGATGCGATTATATGATGTTATATGATGTTATATGATGTTATATATATAGCTAAAATACCTCATTTTTACATAACTCATTTGAAAAAGGGATCATTTCACTATATTTGATGTCAGTGCAAACTAAGAGTTTATAGAAAAATGATGGACATGAAGGGGTTATCATGTATTGAGTCTATAATTCAAGTGTATGTTTTATATCACACTATATTTAACATGATTGCAAGATAAAGAGTTTATGATGTACATTAAGGGGTCATCATTAATTCTGTACTTCAAGTGTATGTTTTATATCACACTATATTTAACATGATTGCAAGATGAAGAGTTTATGATGTACATTAAGGGGTTATCATTAAGTCTATACTACAAGTGCATATACATTATTAGAATACTTTTTCAAATTGCAAAGAGGTATATACATATTATATTATTTAGCTTACTTAAAAATGATTACTTGGATATTTATAATCACCGGACAATTCATAGAAATTTTCTTTAATTGATCTAGGTGACACAAATCTAGAAATCAAAGAACCTGAACCAGCTTTATCATTCGTGCCTGACATTCTAGAACCTCCAAAAGCTTGTTGACCGACAACAGCACCTGTTGATTTATCATTAATGTAATAATTACCTGATGAATATCTCAATTTCTCTTCAACTTTTCTTAATAATTTACGATCATTAGCAAATACAGAACCCGTTAATGCATATTTTGTAGAATTATCAATTGTTTCCAACACTTGATCTAATGATTTAGGAGTGTCTTTGTAAACTGATATAGTTAACAATGGACCGAAAAATTCAGTTGTCATGAATGGATGTTTCGGATTACTTGTTTTAACTATCGTTGGTTGAATGAAGTATCCTGTTTCCTTTGAATGTTTACCACCTGAGATTAAAGTCAATTCAGGATCAGATTCAATCGAATCTAATGCATTAGCTAATTTATTATATGATTGTTCATGAATTACAGGACCCATGAATCCATGTAATCCATCAATTGATGAAGTATTAGTTGGAACAATCTCATTAACTTTTGAAGTTAAGATTGTTTTAAATTCATCATATATTGATTCATTAATATAAATTCTTGAAGTTGCAGAACATTTTTGACCTTGATATTCAAATGCACCTCTTAATGTACTTAATGCAGCATGTGTTACATTTGCAGATTTATCAATTAAATGATAATTTTTACCACCTGTTTCACCAACAATACGTGGGAAATCTCTATATTTACCAAGTGCTGTATTTTGTGCTATTTTAGACCATAAATTAGTGAAAACTTGTGTTGATCCAGTGAAATGTAATGCATTAAATTTAGAATCTTTTAAAATTTCTTGAGTTATTTCAATTGCATCACCAGGAATGAAATTAATAACACCTTTAGGTAATCCTGCTTCTTGTAAGATTTCCATTAAAATATAATTTGATAAAATAGCTGATTGAGATGGTTTCCAAACAACAGTATTACCCATTAAAGCAGGAGCACCAACTAAATTACCTGCAATAGCAGTGAAATTGAAAGGTGTAACAGCATAAACAAAACCTTCTAAAGGTCTATATTCAATTCTATTCCAAACACCAGATGTTGATTCTGGTGGTTGAGTCTTATATAAATCTTCAGCATATTTAATATTAAATCTGAAAAAATCAATCAATTCACAAACAGAATCAATTTCAGCTTGATAAACATTCTTACCTTGTCCTAACATTGTTGCAGCTAACATTTTATATCTATATTTAGTTGATATTAAATCAGATGCTTTTAAAAATATAGCTGAACGATCAGCAAATGACATATTGATCCATTCTTCTTTAGCTTTAGTTGCTGATTCGATTGCTAATTTAACATGTTCTGAAGAAGCATTTGAATAACTTGCTAATTTTTGAGAATGATGTGCTGGATTAGTTTGAATTAAAAGATTATTAGGTGTATGTATTTTTTCACCATTAATAATTAAAGGAACTTGAGTTATTGTATCGGATAATTTAAAAATTTCATTTTTCAATAAATCCCAATCCAATTGATCATTCTTACCAAACGGTTTAATTGGTTCATTTGTGATATGATTTGGAGGTGTGAAATAAGCTAATTGAGCATTTGATCTAGTTTGATGAAAATTTATTCTATGTAAGTTAACAATAGATTTAATAGCTGATGATGAAGTAGATAACTTGATGAGTTGTTTAGCAACTAGCTGTGGTGTTCTTCTGGATAGCATTACAAATAATTGAAAGAATATACTTGCTTCAATGGTTTTAAAAGAAATGAAAAATAAAAATTGAATCAAATAGGAATTGTGAACATATATATATGTATATATATATATAGTGAAAGGATATTAATACCCGAATAATCAAACGGTAATTAACAGCGAGATGACAAACTGGAATTTATAAGCGAGCGATGATAAAAAGAAATTATAAGCGAGAAGAAGAAGAACAAGAAGATCAGCTGATGTGTGATCACGTGATTATTAAGAACACTAATCACATGCTCTGTGCTGTGCTGTGCTGTGCACCCTTTTTTTTCAATTTGCTTTCCCCACATTCTACTATATATATATATATATACATGACACTATATTCTTTATTCATTGCTAACTACTCTACTCATTCAACCACTCTAACTAATTAACAAAATGTCAGAAACTAATAATCCAATCACTTATGAAATCAAGGATAAGCTATTCATTATCACTTTAAATAATCCTAAAGCTTTAAATTCGCTAACTATACCTCAGTTCACTCAACTTGCTGATTTGATAGTGCAAGCTAACAACCATCCAACAACAATTATAACTTTAATTCAATCAACAGGTAAACTATTTTCAGCAGGTGCCAATATTAAAACTATTACAACGATGCAATCCAAAACAAGTGATTATTATCTTTCTAATATCACTTCTAAAAACATGTATCTTGTTCATTTATTCACTTCACATCGTAAGATACTAGCAATTGGTTTGAATGGTCCAGTTGTTGGCTTAACTGCTTCTTTAGTTGTCCTTTGTGATTTGATTTATGCTATGAATGATAAAATATACATGAGTTTCCCATTCAGTAATATTGGATTAACTAATGAATGTGCAATTTCAGCAAGTTTACCTAAAAGAATAGGATATAGTAAAGCTTTAGAACATATAATGTTTGCAAAAGCAATACCATGTAATGATTTATATCGTCTTGGACTAATCAATAAAGTTTTCGATTTCACAAAAGGTCAAGATGGGGAATTTAATAAAACTTTACAAAATTTATTAGCTGGTGAATTGGATGGGTTGGATGGTGATACTGTTTTAAGTAATAGAGCTTTAATTAAAGAAAGTTTCAATAATGATATCAAAAGTCAAGTTCTTGATGAAAGTATGAAAGGTTTAGCTGATTGGGTTGCTAACAAACCTCAAAATGCATTTGCTGAGATTATTAAAGGTACAAGAAAGCATAAATTGTGATGTATATATTATACATATATATATATATATATGTAGTTACTTACTTATTTTCAATCGTCCTATTTTTTATTTTTTGTTAACGTACTTGTTCAACGCTTGAACATCTTCATCCCAATCTGCTTCATAATCCGCACTTTCTTCATCACTCATATCATATAATTGTTTTAATACTGGTTCATCAACACCTATAACACCACTACTTCCACCACCAGCACCACCATTTTCAGTACCATTATCCTTTTTAGTTAAATTCCAGCCACCCAGAATTGCTATACCCATTAAAATAATTGCCATAATACCTGATCTTGTTAATTGCCATCTAAATGATTCTATATCGGATCTTAAACCAGACATCAATTCAGATATGATTTTATTTATTAAATCTTGATTTTTCAAATTTAATTGTTTTTGATGTAAATTATTTTCATGTTTAAATTGATTTAAATTCATCTTGATTGAATTATCATTCAATTGAATCTTAGATGATGTTTCATCATGTAATGAATTAAAAGCACGTTTTAATATGATTGATGAATTAGTTAAATCTGTTATTGTTACTTCTCTATTGTTTTTAATCTCAACTAATAATTCACTATGTGCACCATCAAATAAATATTCTTCATTTTCAAGATCAATAGTTGGAACAAATGATCTATTTAACCATTGTAATTTATTTTCTAAATTTTTAGATATTAAACTTAATATAACTTCACTTTGATCCTCTGTGAATCCTCCAGCTATTAGATCCTTATATGTTTTCTCAGTATCTAAAAAGCTTTCCAATCGTATTTCCTCTACATCATCAGCATTAATGATTTTTCTAACATACTTAGAGTTATCCTCTTCTTCATTGACATTAGGTAATTGTAAATCTGTAGGAAGTTTGTTTTTCTCCGGTATGTCTTGGTTCAAATGTATTCTAAAGTTTCGATCATCGTTGATCTCATTAATAACATCCACGATGTTTGGACCAGTGTTGGTATCATCATCATTACTGGAGCTGTGAAGTGATGAAGATGGATTCCCATAAAAGAAATAGCTCTTGCTTAATATTGATGTTGTTGTAATGAATCTATGTATGCTATGGGGACGCCTCGTTGAAAGTCTATACCGATGTAATTTGATAGAGCTGCTAAGAAAAAACCTTGATATCATTGTTTTGTGTGATGTCAACCAGTGAATATACTATAATTATACTATATATAAATAGTAAGAAACATGAAAACGTCAAAAATAACCCAAATTGATTTGAATGGTGTAAAGATGTCAAGTTTATTTATTTTCTTGATTTTTTCAACGATAATCAGCTCGATTAACTAGTAGTAATTAACCAGTTGTTCTTCATGTATTATACAGGTGGTAAAGATATATCACTCATATACAGCATGTCCAAACTAGTAAACATCCCAAAAGCTGAACTATCCGAAAAAGACCTTCAAGATTTGGAAGATTATGAGTTTCAACACGGTCCATTGAAGTTGTTAACGCAGGCTACACAATCAAATTTCACAGTTATAATATCGTTGAGAAATAACCATAAGTTGATCAGTAAAGTGAAAGCTTTTGATAGACATTGTAATATGATTCTTGAAAATGTTAAAGAAATTTGGTATGAGTCCAATCCTGAAGATAAAAAGAAGAAGATTATGAGAGAACGATTCGTTTCAAAAATGTTTCTTAGAGGTGATTCCGTCATTGTTATTTTGAAACATACTGATTAAAGATAAAGATACATAAAATTAATAAAACACAAAACACAACAAAATACGGAAAGTTTTACCAATCATTCAATCTATTGACGAGTTTTTAATTCCCATTCTCTGATCTCACAATTTTCAATCTCTTTATTTACATGTGCTTTTTCTCTTTCAATGAATTCTTTTGTACTTTTAATTCTCCTTTTACTTTTACTTTTTGCTTATATGCATGGCTTTGCTACTATTTTGGCACTTGCCCGCTTTTATCCTCATTCTTGATTTTGATTTTGATCATCCCTCCTCACTCTATACTCCCACTTTTACTTTTGTACATTAACATGACTGGCTATTAATAGTCTATATTAACTCGAATATCCAACACTTTTCATAATCATCGTTTATACTCTTCAAAAACCGTAAATTAGACACAATTCAACCCCATAAAACTCCTGTTTAACAAGGAAAAATTTTCGAGCCTCGAAGCGAGTTTTGTTTGACAAAAAGTGTAGAACTAAAGACTGAGCTATTTGAAACTTTATAAGGAAGGGACTACATATCTGATTGTAACCACCCAACAATGGTCATGATAAGGAGTATACTAAGGGTGCCCACGATATGGAAAAGTACCAAATCGTGCCTTTGCCAACTGCGATACAATTCGTCAAAATCACCAACTACTGGGTATAAATCATACCTTAATTATGAATTTGATCATAAAGTTAATCCAATAAGGATAACAAACAATGAAGAATTAGCTGAACGAATGAGTCGAATTCCAATTAAAAATTTCAGAAATATAATTGTGATTGCTCATATCGATCATGGTAAATCAACTTTATCTGATAGATTATTAGAAACAACAGGTGTGATTAAAAGAGGTGATTCCAACAAACAAATCTTGGATAAATTGGATGTTGAAAGGGAACGTGGGATTACAGTTAAGGCTCAAACTGTTTCTATGATGTATCATTATAAAGGTGAAGATTATTTATTTCATTTGGTTGATTCACCAGGTCATGTTGATTTTAGATTAGAAGTGTCTAGATCGTATGCTTCTTGTCAAGGTGCATTATTATTAGTTGATGCATCTGAAGGTATCAAAGCTCAAACAGTTGCTAATTTTTACTTGGCATATTCTATGAATTTAAATCTTTTACCAGTTATAAATAAGATTGATTTAGATACAGCTGATATTCCTAAAGCTGAAGATCAAATTCAAACAACTTTTGAACTTGATAGAGATGATATCGTTCATGTTAGTGCTAAAACAGGACTCAACGTTGAAGCAATCTTACCTTCGATAATTGAAAAGATCCCTCCACCATTACATTGTAATAGAGATGCACCATTCCGTGCTCAAATAGTGGATTCATGGTATGATGCATATGTTGGTGTCATTATGTTAGTTAATGTTGTTGATGGTGTTTTGAAAAAAGGCTCCAAAATAGAATCAATGAGAACAAGAGAAAAATATGATGTTAAAGAGGTTGGAATAAATTACCCTGATAGAAAACCTATGCCTGAATTAGTTGCTGGTCAAGTTGCATATATTATTCCTGGTTTTAAAGATCCAAATTTAGCTTATGTTGGGGATACTTTATTTGAAGCTGGATCCACTGTTGAACCACTAGCAGGTTTCGAAGAACCAAAACCAATGGTTTTCGTTGGTGCGTTTCCTGCAGATGGAACCGATTTCAAAAGAATGGAAGAGAGTCTTCAACATTTGTTCTTAAATGATAGATCCGTCACTTTCCAAAGAGATACATCCAATGCTTTAGGTCAAGGTTGGAGATTGGGATTCCTTGGATCATTACATGCTAGTATCTTCAAAGAAAGATTGGAAAAGGAACATGGTAAAAATTTAATTATAACTGCACCTACTGTTCCTTATAAAATCCACTATAAAACAGGAGAAGATGAAATCATATCCAATCCTGACGATTTCCCAGATGCAAACAAAAAACTTGGTATAACTTATTTCAGTGAACCGTACGTTGAAGCATTAATGACTTTCCCTGAAGAGTACACTGGTGCAGTGATGAAAATATGTGAGAATAATCGTGGAGAGCAAGTTGAATTACAGTACTTGACTAACGGACAAACATTAATGAAATATTTGATTCCAACATCTCAATTAATCGATGACTTTTTCGGTAGATTGAAAGGTGCTACAAAAGGTTACGCTTCTTTAGATTATGAAGATGCAGGATATAGACCTTCTGATATTCATAAATTGGAACTTATGGTGAATGGTCAATCGATTGATGCGTTATCTACAGTTTTACATAAATCACAAATCGAAAAGAACGCAAAAATGTTCGTCAAGAGACTTAAGGAGTTTTTGAAAATTCAACAATTCGAAGTTGTCATTCAAGCCAAGGCAAACAACAGAATTATTGCAAGGGAGACAATTAAAGCTAGACGGAAGGATGTCTTGGCTAAATTACATGCTTCGGATATCAGTAGACGGAAGAAATTGCTAGTTAAACAGAAAGAAGGTAAGAAGCAAATGAAGAGTGTTGGTAACGTTAGTATTTCAAATGATGCGTTCCAATCGTTCTTGAGAAGGGATTGAAATTTGTCACAGTATATTTGTACATAGTATATGAATCATGAATATAGGTTTTGAAAAATTATATATAGTTTGTATTATTAATATTATTATTATTTATTTATAAGGAAGCCAGGCTTAAGAATATATTAGTTGAAAGACAGTGAAAGAATAAGAGAAAAAATAAAGAAAAAAAGCGGAAAGCACACACACAAACGAGTAGGTTCAACAACCAAGTTGCAACATCTCTTCAATCAGCATTCTGATCCCAGCACATCCCTCAGCTACTTGTGATTCTGCTTCGTCTTCAGTGATTTGTACACCAGGTTTGGCATCACCTTTACTCGATTCCTCTCCATACATGGAATCAATCGAAGGTTCTTCCTTTATAGTACTATTGAATCCATTTATATTGCTATCTTTCATAGTTTTCAAATGATCGATATGATTCAATTGATTCAATAATGATGCAATACCATTCAACTTTGAATCATAAGCATCTACTAAATCTTTCTTGATTTCTTCAGATCGAACCGTTTGATTCTGTTTGCCGTAGTATGTGCTCAACATTGAGGTTGTTGATGATAAAGAGGATGAAAAAGCAGATTGGGAATTGTCTCGCTTGGATCTCATTGATGGTGAAAATAAAACCGTTGTAGTTGGTTTCATGGATGCAATAAGTGTGGCAGGAGCAGCGGAAGCCGAGCTCGACGCCAAAGTTGAAGCTGAAGCCGAAGCCGAAGCAGAAGAAGTAGCACCATTATCAGAAGTAACAGGCATGTTCGGCTGTGACATCAAAGAAGAGAAATAAAAGTTGCTGATTTGTTGCGAATCTGAAGGTGACGATCCTCCAATGTCAGATGAAGGTGTCAAAATTGATTGTTGTACATGTGACGTTGGATAATCTAGATCAATAGATTTAATTTCTCGTTGTCTTAGATTGATCAGTATAGTTTTTGATTTTGAATTTGGTCCAAGTTTAGTAATGTCCCTTTTCATCGATTCTGTAATTTGTAGTTCCAAGTCTCTATGCTGAGGGCATGACATCAATGAAAATTCAGGTCTAAATTGATCAACATAACCGATCAAAAGTGGTAATTTATCATTATTTTTGTTCAATTCACTATTCAGAGGCGTCTTTGATGAAAAAGAACTAGATGTAAAAGAAGAAGGAAGAGGAAGGTTCAATATTTTTATATTACCAACCTCTATACTGATCTCAAACTCTAGTTCACCTTTCATAATCTTTTCAATTTTTTCCTTGATTCGTAAATCATCACTATTATTTTGCTTTATTGATGTTGTCGACCTAGAAAGGTTCACATTGTCCTTTGTCATAAATTGATAATTTTTCACTCTTGAAATTCCCCTATATCCACCATGATTATTGTTACCATCTAAAGCTCCAGCATAATTTCCCGACAATGATACACCGCCACAATAATTCACAGCAGCATGAGGGCTGCCAGAGTTATTATTATAGGAGTTGTTCAACTCCACTACCGACATTGCTTTTGATAACCTATGTACAGAATTTGAAGGTGTCGTCATTGGTGAATTTGATCCTTTCCAAGGGTATTCATCGTACTCAGTTGATGGTGATGGTGTCATATACGCAGCGGTTTCGTTACTCAGAGATGGATTCAGAGTACTATTGAAAGCTCCAGGGTTGAGCGAACTACCATTTGGATTCGTCGAAGCAGAACTGAATCTCAGACGATCAATGAAAGAACCAATATGTGTGTTTCTCCAAGAGGATGATGCCGAAGTTTGCTGAGAAGTGAATGAACTTGATAAATTTTGTAATGAAGCATATGATGAAGTCCTACGAACTTGTGGGATTGGCACTCTTTCAGTAGTTGCGGTTTCCAAAGTTCTGTACACGGGAGAACTCGAGATGGTAGATTTAGTTGGAATCTCCCATCCTCCTTTAGAAACAGAGCTGGGAGAAACAGAAGAGGATGCATTTGAGTTGAAATCGCTGTTTTGTCTCAATATTGGAATTGGTTTAGTGAAAATCGATGAGTCATCAATAGTAATTCCTTTCTTTTGATCCCTTATACTATTCTCTTCATCAGGGGTACCATTTGAGTTAACGGTTGCAGTCTCCACAAAAGTGTTCTCATCATCGTCATTACTAGACGACAATGATCCGTTGTGTTCATCTGTATGCTCACTTGATGCATCAGAATCATCACCAGATAGAAACTGGAAATGTTCATATCCTATTATTCCTGCCAAAATGAAAATTAATTTCTGTGAAACTATCGGATTACCTGTAACTATGACTACTTTAACAGATCGCTTATTATCACAAGAGCGATTTGGTTTTTGAATGATCTCGTTTCTTAATGGCGCCAATATTGAAATCAATGAAGATAAAAATTTTAACCCATTAACCTGAGTTTGATGCGTCACAACCGATGACGGTGCAGCAGCCGAATTGACATTAATTAAAGAAGGGCTGGATGGGTACGGCGATGTAGATCTAGATGCTGAAGTGGAAACTTCTGTTGATGGTGTTGAAGGCCACGATAGTACTGTTTGTCTACCATCTTTCAACTCCAACCATGACGCTACCGTCGATGCCCAATGCATCAAAGTATAATCTGAATTTTTCAGAGAAATGAACAAACGAGGAGTTTCAACTAAATAAACCATGGATCTTATGAAGGAGTTTAACGATTGATGAACGTCGTAATCTTTTTGCAATATGTTAGCTGGGAAGTTCAACTTTTTGGTATTATTAGAGGAACAAGAAGAAGAGTAACCAGCCATCTTGGATTGATGAACGGGAACTGACTGTGATGACTGGGCAGCTTGTTGTTTTCGTTGCATTCTTTGAGAGATATGTAACAGTTTTAGTTTATTAGTGACTTGCATTTGTATCCCCACTAAATGACTATTGATTTCATCCCAGTTATCTGTAATTATCTCTTTTATACATTGATCGTCATTGGGTATCGGTATCACTATACCAACCGCAAATCTTGTTGTATCGCTCATGGCAGATTCCGGGGTATCATCCACCGAAATAGAAGGTATTGGATTCCAATCGGATTCAACATTACTCTTGACTTCACTCTTTGGTTTGAAATTGGGAGCCAATGAAAATAGTCTTGATATCAAAATGGAGCTTGGAATCGATGGTAGAGATGGTAAATAATGCATTTTGGTAACAGACGTCGTATCGCTAATCAAGATACCATAATATCCAAACATATATGTAGATAGTTCATTGACAGAATGGTACATTGATTTATTCAAAGATGAGGGAGGTATGGTTTGTGAAGTAATGTGGTTCAACGAGTCATATGATTTCGTATTCAGATTATTGTTTTGTGTACTCGAGGATGAATCAAATAAAGCGTACTTGGATCTTATACCTCCGTCTTGTAAAGCCAACAATCTGAAACTGCCTGTTTTATCCGATAATTTGAACTTAGATTGCGGTATACTGGAGACATTACCATAGAGTAGACTACCTGTATGGCTTTCATCGTTTGTGTTAAGTATAGGGGAAGATAATGAGGATGCCGAAGAAGATGCAGATGAATGTGATAAACCGGAATGATTAGGATATCCTAAATTAAGAGTTGATAATTTTGAAGTTTTTGATCTTGACGATAAACCGGGATCATTTTCACCAGTTTTATTATTGTAGGATCCCGTCCTTTTGAATAAACTGCCTAACATTATGCGCTATATAGTCTGAGTAAGAAAGTGTCAACTGGAAAGTTAAAGAATGAATATTGTTCTCAAGCCGATTTTTCTGTAACCTTTCTAAATGTTTTGTTGGCGGAGAGGTTTAGGAGTAGAAGTCTGTGTAAGAAACCAAGGATTCAATCAAACTCTCATCCTAAAGATGTATCAGTATCAATATTAGGGCAAAATGGAGTTATGGAAAGCACTCAGCTCAAAGTGTATCAATGAGAGTTGATATAGATCGGAATGTTTATTGGTTGGGTGATGGCTGTTTGGTGGCTATGTAACTTAGTTGGCCAGTGAAAGTCTCTTCCAAACTTGAATAGATGATAGTATGTGTGTGAATTATACCTCAGTATGATAAATGACAGACCAAATCAACTAAAATCAGAGCCCAAGTACAACAGAACAGTTACATACTTGATGTATATATCAGCTAAAAGGCCCCGAGCGGTTCCAGGCTTCCATCCATCCAGCCAGCCAACCAGCTGTTAGGCTATAAAAAAGCGACGCGTCGATCAAACTGTTTTCGGGTGAGCTTTGCTGTAGTGTAGACTGCAGTTGCCAACGGCTGGGTTCTCAAGGGGTTAATTTGATTGAGTAACAATGTGATAAAGCCTTCTTTAAACACTACATGTATTATACAAATTCTGATTTCACCAAGTTTATAAACAATTGCATTGAGAAGTACTTCTGAATCAACTTCTTTTATATACCTCTAATCTTTGGTTTGGTTTCTTGCTACGATATACTTTGCTCTCTTATTCAATTGTCCTATTGTTATTCTCTTAATATTAGAAAAAAAAAAACTTATCTCAGCTAAGACAAGTGCTACTAAAAGTTACTGCATACCTATTCCAAACAGATTACAACATCAATTACAATAATCTAGCTTATATCCATTTGACTGTGCTTTTTTTTTATCGTTTCACACCACTTTATCAATTGTTAAATCCATGGCTGCGCAACTATCAACGGGGTCCGATCTTCGTGATCAGAATATGAATTCAAGGAGGGCAAACGATTCAAATCCACCTCAATTCAACTCCAAATATACCGAAGATACTCTGGGAAAACCCAAACAGTTCAGTGCAGATGTGAGACATCAGTCGATTGACTCCGCTGGCTCTTCTCCAACTTCAACAAGACATCCTTCTCGTGCAATTAATAGACCTATATCCCCATCGAACTCCACTACTTCATTGCTAAATCTTGGAGCCCCCAAAGCTAAAGTTCAACAACCTGGTTACACATCAAATATTGACACATCTATTAGAAGATCGTCGACCGCGTGGTCACCTGCTACCACTCCTACCACAAGTTCATTCAATCAAATTGACAAATCTCTTGGTGAAAAACCACCTGCTCCTACAACACAACAACTAAAATCCAAAAAGATAAGAAGACCAACAGGTCTATTCAATAGATTCATGTCTTCTAGAAGGGAAAGTGATCCTCAAAGCCATAGTTACAAAAGATCGTCTACGGCTCTACCAACTAGTAAATTGTCAATGACAAGAAAATCAGATCCTACAGATGATGCCTCAATGAGTAACCAAATGATAGATTTTGATCAGGTTGAACCTGAATTTTTCAACCAAAACGTTCATCATGTTCCCCTCGAATACAGAGCAAACTCTGTCTCGGATCATAATTACAAATTAACATCTCGAGTTCCACCTTCCTCTGCCACAGCCAGATCATCATCACATTCAATTCCTCAGCAAATGACTGCATTGAATCGTCAAAGTACAGTCCCGTTACCTCAGAGAGCTTCAACTGGATCCCACCCAGGCATGATTTCATCTTCCCCTGATCTGAACAAAAAGGAAATTAAAATTCAACAACCATTTGGGATTGATTTAGGTAGTGACAACGAAGATTTGGCATCAATTACAAAATTATCAGATTCTGCCATGTCAAGAATGGGATCCATGGCAAGTGTTTCAGTTCCCGGTCCAATGTGGAGAGCTCCAGAAAGTTGGAAAGTTAAAACTACAACGGATGATATCCCAAATGATAAGAGCGTTGCTCCATCTAGAGGTTTGTCACAGTCTGACTCTTCAACTTCAGTTTCGACATATAGCTCCACCTCAGGATTATCAGATACATCTCCAGACGCTCATAAAGATGGGGCAGATCTGACTGATCATGCTCCTCGTTCGAAGAAAAAGTCGGTCTCTTCTACTCGTGATCGCAGTGAAAGTTACGATCCAAACGGTACAGGTGATCTACAATTAAGTACAGTCCCTTCGCTTGCTACACCACCAGTGACAATGCACTCTACAGCTGCAGCAGCATCTAACTCCGCACCAACCCCTACTTCGACCTCGCCACCCACTCCGCCACTATTCCCAAAGAAAAATAAATCGATATCAGAAGCTGATGATGCAGCTGATCATCACCATCACCACCACCATGCCTATCATCCAAAAGAAGTTAGAGGTGCTGCTAGATCATCAGTTCGTATATTCAAAGGAGACAAGACATCGGTGTTACCATGTACATTAGATACAACATGTAAAGATATCTTGGATGTGTTACGGAGAAAAAGATTTTTGAAATTTGAAGACGATCATATCATAGTTTTGAAGTGTGGTGGTTTGGTAAGAGTGCTATCTCTAGATGAAAAACCGTTGAAAATTCAAAGAAATATGTTATTCTTGTACGGTTATAACGAGAGAGATAACTTGGATTACATTGAAAGAACAGATTTAGGATTTTTGTTCAAGTTTGTTGTTCAAGATAGAGGTGTTGAATTGATTTCTAAAGAAAAAAGAAGAATGATAAACCCACAAAACGTCAATTTGAAGAATTGGAATCTACAAGATATTCCAAACTTTTTGTACGCTGAACCGATCGTTTCTTTGGATGTTTCTCAAAACCCATCATTTGAATTCACAAAAGAGTTTATGCATGATTGTAGAAACTTGCTAACTTTGAACTTTACCCGCAATGGTAATCCGAAGTTCCCAGCTTGTGTGGTTTACGCTCCGAGGTTAATGGATTTAGATTTGGAGGTGAACTATATTAAGTCTATTCCACCGGAAATTGCGATGTTGAAAACATTGACAACTTTAAATTTGGCATGTAACAGATTGTTTACTTTACCGGATAGTTTCTCAGAGTTGCAGAATTTGAAAATTTTGAATCTTTCAAGTAACAGATTCAAAAGTATACCGGATCCAGTTATGAAAATCCAAGGCTTACAACGGTTAGATCTTGCATATAATTCAATATCGGTTCTTTCAGAGCAAATGGTGAATTTAGCAAGTTTAGAAGTTCTTCAATTATCAGCCAACAAGTTGGCAAAGACATTACCTGATTTTTTCTCTCAATTTGCATCTCTGATTAAGTTGGATATCCGTTTCAACAGATTCGACTCCATTGACGCTTTGAAAGATTTACCAAAACTTGAAGTTATTCGTGCCACTGGTAACAACGTTTCAGTTTTCACAAGTGGTGCGAAAAACTTGTTTGAAGTTGAGTTGAACATCAATCCTGTCACGTATGTCAAGTTTTTGCAAGTGATGACGAAGTTGAAAATTGTTGATTTCTCAAAAGGTAAAATAACTTCTTGTTCTTTTGTTTCAATGTTACCTGCTGTTGAAAAGCTTACCCTTGATAACAATCATCTAGTTTCCTTACCTGATGAGATCGCAAACATGAGAAAATTACAGTACTTGTCGATTTTCAAAAACAACATTACCGCATTACCTAATGCCATCGGAAAATTAACAAAACTAAAGTATTTAGATCTTCATTTGAACAATATAAGTGTATTGACGTCAACTATATGGAAGTTGGAATCATTGGAGTACTTGAATGTTTCCTCAAATTTATTGGAATCCTTCCCTGATCCACCACAATCATCAAGTTCACCTTTCAATGGAATTCCAACACTTGGAAAGTTGAATGCTGCAAAAGGTCAAAAACCACAATTGGGATACCAACAAACTCCAACATCGTCATCATCGGCCAATGAAGAAGCCGTTGACATCAATTCTTTGCAATTGCCTCAATTGGAAACTCATCCTTTATCGTTATCTGCAATTAAACGTAGAGGTTCAGAGTTGAGTAATAGTGGGTCGGGCTCATTCAGCAAGGAACTAGGTGGATTGGAACGGTCATTGAAGATTTTGAGTATGAATGATAATAAATTGACTGATGCTACCATCCACACTATTTCGATTTTCAAGAATTTGGAGTTTTTGAATTTATCTTATAACGAACTATTTGATATTCCTTCAGGATACCTTAACAATCTTACAAAATTACATTCGTTGTATTTGAGTGGTAATCATTTGTCATCTTTACCAGTTGAAGATTTCGATTCATTTACCGAGATGACAACTCTGCATTTGAATGGTAATAGATTCCACACTTTACCTGCAGAGCTTTCCAAAATTAAAAATTTGACGTCATTAGATGTTGGTTCCAACAACTTGAAATATAACATCGGTAACATACCATACGACTGGAATTGGTGTCAAAATGTCAAGTTGAACTATTTAAACTTCTCCGGTAACAAAAGATTGGAGATTAAACCTCAACACAAACGTGATGGTATGGAAGATTCATTAGATTCGTTTTTGGTTTTGAAGAACATGAAGTTGTTGGGTTTGATGGATGTCACCATCACAACTGATGCTGTTCCTGATCAAGGCGTTGATGTAAGAGTCAGATCTACTGTGTCCCAATTGGGCAAGTTTGGTTATGGTATTTCAGATACTCTTGGCGAGAAGTCTAGTTTGAGTACAAGAGATGTGGTTATCGAAAAGTTTAGAGGTCAAGCTGATGAGCTGTTGATTACCATTTATGATGGTAAGAACTGTTCAGATAATATGGGTGATAGAATTTCCAAAATTATCCAAGAAACTTTTGAAATCCACTTAGCTAAAGAGCTTGAAACCGTTGGCACATCTGAAGTGGCTGGTCATGAACCTAAAACTGTGGAAGATGCATTGAGAGGTGCTTTCCTAACCATGAACTCTGAAATGAATATCTTGATTAACAGAGACCGTTCTTCAACCTTCAGCTCTGCTGCTGCTCATAGAACCACCACAACTGATGAACTAACATTGGAGCAAGACGGATTGACCGGTTGTTGTGCAACTGTGATTTACATAAAAGGTGATATACTATACGTTGCAAATATTGGTGATACCATGGGATTAATGACCAAGTCAGATGGTGAATACTCGATCTTGACTGCCAAGCATGAACCTTATGCTCCGGAAGAGTATGAAAGAATCAGAGAATCTGGAGGTTACGTTACTACGGATGGTTACCTTGATGGTGTTTCCGACGTTTCAAGAGCTGTTGGATTCTTCAAGTTGATACCTCACATCAATGCATCCCCAAGCATTTCTCAATTCAAATTAACTCAAAATGAGGAAATGATTGTGATTGCAACTTCTGAAATATGGAAAAAAGTTCCATACGATTTAGCTGCTGATATTATTCGTCAAGAGAAATCAAATCCAGGTGTTGCTGCTGAAAAATTACGTGATTTTGCTATTTCATATGGAGCTCATGATAAATGTACAGCAGTTGTTTTATCATTAAGACAATTCCAAGTGAAACAAAAGCAACAAGAAAGAAGTTCTTTACCAGAAGATTCAATTTTACGTAAATTAGACGAAGAAATTGAACCACCAACAGGTGAATTAGCAATGGTTTTCACTGATATTAAAAATTCAACCTTATTATGGGATGCATACCCAGTTGCCATGAGATCTGCTATCAAAATTCATAATGCCATTATGAGAAGACAATTAAGAATCATTGGTGGTTATGAAGTGAAGACTGAAGGTGATGCATTTATGGTTGCATTCCCAACTCCAACTAGTGCTTTGTTATGGTGTTTTACAGTCCAATCTCAGTTATTAACTACAACTGAATGGCCAGCTGAAATCTTGGCTAGTGATCAAGGATTTGAAATCAAAGATGAGAATGACAATATTATATATAGAGGTTTATCAGTTAGAATGGGTGTTCATTGGGGTCGTCCTGTGTGTGAACGTGATATCGTTACTAAAAGAATGGATTATTTCGGTCCTATGGTTAATAGAGCCTCAAGAGTGAGTTCTGTTGCTGATGGTGGTCAGATTACAATGAGTACAGATTTCTATTACGAATTTGAGAAATTGAAAAAATTACATGAAAAAGTGGATACTGAAGGAAGTGATCTGGCAGAAGTTTATGGATCTAAGATGTTAGGTCAAATATTAGAAATTCAAATGAATCAGTTGGATCAAATTGGTTGGGTTGAAGAATCTATTGGTGCTAAGAAATTGAAAGGTTTAGAAACTCCTGAAAAAATTTGGTTGATTTTCCCAAGTCAATTAAGTTCAAGATTGAAAGTTTTAACCAATAGTAACGGACAAGTTAACAACAAAAGTAACAAACTGGTTATTGGAGGTATAACAACTGAGACTATTTGGAAGTTGAGAAAGATTTCGTTGCGTTTGGAAATAATATGCAGTCAACTAACATCAGAAAGTTCTCAAAACAGTGTTAAACATTCTCGTAGTGATTTTGCAGAAGATTTGTCGAAACAAGCCGAAGATGCAATGAACAGCCAACTTAACTCGACTGAAATTGATCTAATGGTTTTCATTGAACATATAGTGACCAGAATCGAAAACTCAGTAACCATATTAGCTACAAGAAAGTTATGTGGATCAAATGAAACCGGTTTGAGTCGTTGTTCAGTTGATGACTTGTACGGACAGTTACATGAAATGTTTGAGCAATTGAAATCCATTGGTGGTTTGAATCAAAGGCCCATTTCTAATCAAATCCAGGAGATTTGATTGTTTGTAGTTTTTTTCAGGTCATGTACCAAAATATAATTTACGCTTTTTAATTAATTTAATGTGTATTGTAGACACTTTAATAATTTATCTGCAAAGAGCCGAGGAAGCGCACAGCCTTAATATTTTTTGAACCGAGACAAAAGACAAAAGACGAAAGACAAAAGGAACAAAAATACATTTATTAACGACTTTTGCTTTAGAGTTGATCAATAGTTGAATACAATTGTGATGAGTTCAAGAGTCTAGAAATGCAGATCAAGCCACTAAGCACGACAAAAGCAAAGATTGAATCAACACAACACATACAAAGCCAAAGATGTATATTGAGAGAGCTCATTCAAAATAGTATAGATGCCCACTCAACTCACATTTCGATCACTATAACACATACTTTGGAATCTATTGATTTGAAAGTACAAGACAACGGAACTGGAATCAGTCCTGAGGGTCTTGAAGTTATTGGATTACCTAACCACACATCCAAAGTCAGTGGACTTGAAGCTGAATTTTTACAGGAAGTGAAAACATTTGGATTCAGAGGTGCAGCAATGTACGGTATAATTAGTACTTGTTCCTTGGTCAATATCAGTTCGAAAATTTCAGCATACAATGCAGGATTTCAGGTGTTGCTAACTGGTGCCAATGTTAATGGATCTAAGATGGTTAAAAGGTATGCTAATAGGGTCGATCCAATTACTTTTGGTTGCTCTAGTGAATCAGGTACCGTTGTGATTGTTAGTGATTTATTTGGACGAGTTCCTGTTCGAAAGAAACAGATGCTTAACGAACCTTGGAATTATGTCATTTCAGGAATAAGGAAGACGATTTTTGATTGTTTGATTGAACATCCCCATGTCTCTATAGATGTTTTCAAAGACAATGATGGAAATAATGAAAAGAGTTTGATTTTTCATATCCCAAAGAGGAAAGATCAGACTGGTAAACAACAGGTTCAATTGTTGAGATTAGTATATGGTAAGAATGTTATTGATGAGTATGAATTATTCAATGCAAGTTACAAAACATACAAGATTCAAGGTGCCATTGGACTCGTAGCAAAACAGAGCACTTTACATCAATATATTTATTGGAATGGTAGACAATTACAGAATGGTGATTTATTCAAATCAATCAAGAAGAAATTCGTTAAAGCGGATTTTGGTAATAGTAATAGGGAGAATATCGATTCAGATAATGACTCACCACGTAAGATTTACGGTAAGCCTTTTGTTAACAATCCGGTATTTCTGTTCTGTGTTCATAGTTTGAAGAATGATGCTTCTGATTTGTTACAGGATCCATCTAAGGTATGTTTTGATAGTAAGCATTTGAATGTGATTAGTGCAATGATATTCAAGATCGTCGATGTTTTCCTTAAGATGGAAAATAAAAGGTTAACAACAACAACAACAACAACAACAACAAGTCCTATTAAATGTAACAAAATTGAAATGCCAACTTTGAAGGGAAGAGTTGCTTTGAAATCAACCGGTTTAGTTTCAACAATAACAGATAGAGAATTACAAGGTAAATTGGATAATCAATCTGAAGGAGAGGATCCTGTCAAAAGGGTACTCAATTTTGATAAACTTGAATCAATGAGAAAGAAGCCAAAATTGGTGACTAAAGAGAATGAAAATAAAGTTTTGGAAGATTCATTGCCATTAGAGATAAAACATCAATGTCAAGTGATAAATCAACAATCAATATATGATGGATCCGAATCTCCATTTTTTAAAAATAGTAAGAAATTTGAGATGAATTCTATGGATTTGAAAAATGCACAAGTGATAAAACAAATTGATAACAAATTTATTTTGATCAAATTAAAATTGAAAACCAATCCATCGAATACCCCGATATTATTAATAATGGATCAACATGCTTGTGATGAGCGTATTAAAGTTGAATCTCTTTATAAAGAAGTAATATTAAGTACGATATTAAATCCAAATAAACATGAACAACAAGATGAAGAATTCAAATTGGAGAAATCTTTGAAATTTGAATTGGATAATGAAGAGTTTGAGCAAATGAACAAATATAGAAAAGAGTTTTCGAATTGGGGGATTGAATTCAATTCATTAGAAAATAATTGGATTGAAATAACTCATTTACCATTATTTGTTAGTGATAAACTTAAATGTGATAGTACTTTGTTGCGAAATGGAATAAGACAATTTTTGAATGATCTTGAAGATAGATCAAAAATACAATATAATCAAAAGAATTTGGAAACTTGGTCGTGGATGATTTATCTATCACAAATGCCAGAGATTTATAAGGAGATTATCAAATCAAAAGCTTGTAGAAGTAGTGTAATGTTTGGAGATGTGTTGAGTGTTGAGGAATGTCAAGAGATGGTTGAAAAATTAGTGCAATGTAAAGATCCATTTCGATGTGCTCATGGAAGACCTAGTGTTGTACCTTTAGTTGATCTATCGGAGATTACAAGACTATAGATAATGAAATAATGAAATAATGAATACTGAATAATGATACATTATATATATATACTGGGGTAATGGACGTGTAGTTATTAAAAAGAGGGACATTTTATTGTTGGAAAATAAATGCGGCTGAATGGTTTTAACTATAAATGGAATTCAATCAAACAAAAAGCGGTCATTTCAAGTTTTGTCGATAAAGTGTGTTTCTTTGTCTTTTTGTGGAGAATTGATGGAGTGAGTGAGTGAGTGAGTGAGTGAGTGAGGTGACCTTGTTTTCAAGTGGTTCCCTCTTTTCTCTCTCTTTCTTTCTTTTACTATCATATAGTTATTCTTTATTCTCAATCAATTGACTAGTATTCAAGAACTTACACTTACTTCACTGTTATCTTGTTAGCGTATCTTCTCGAATTCTTATTGCACCCCCCCACAAACACTCTCAGCATAAGCATAGGTCAGCCCCCCTCTCTCCCCCACCTTTTCATACACTCTTATATTTTTGTCTCCAGTTGACAACCTTCCCATTGCTTCGAGATTCTTTAAATATAAGTTCTTTCTTCCGTTGATTGATATTCATTCATATCATTTTATCATCTATCACAAATTAACGTTGAACAAAGAAACATGACAAGAGACGTTCAAAATCACCTGTTGTTCGAAGTTGCAACTGAAGTTGCCAACAGAGTTGGAGGTATTTACTCGGTCTTGAAATCAAAGGCACCAGTTACAGTTGCTGAATATAAAGAACGTTACACTTTATTAGGTCCTTTAAATTATAAAAGTGCTCAAGTTGAAGTTGAAGAATTACCTGTTCAAAATAAAGCTCTTAAGGCAACTTTAGACTCAATGAGTTCTAGAGGTATTAAATATTTATATGGTAGATGGTTAATTGAAGGTGCTCCAAGAGTTATCTTATTTGATATTTATTCTGCCAATTCCTATTTGAATGAATGGAAATCTGATTTATGGAATTTAGCTGGAATTCCGGCTCCTGAAAGTGATTCTGAAACTAATGATGCTGTCTTATTAGGTTATATAACTGCTTGGTTTATTGGTGAATTATGTGTTCAAGAAACTGAAAAGGCCATTATTTTACATGCTCATGAATGGTTAGCAGGTGTTTCTATTCCATTGTGTAGACAAAGAAAGATTGATTGTACTACAATTTTCACTACTCATGCAACTCTTTTAGGTAGATATTTATGTGCTGGTTCTGTTGATTTTTATAACAATTTAGATAAATTTGATGTTGATTATGAAGCTGGAAAACGTGGTATTTATCATAGATATTGTATTGAAAGAGCTGCTGCTCATGCTGCAGATGTTTTCACAACAGTTTCTCACATTACTGCTTATGAATCTGAACATTTATTGAAAAGAAAACCTGATGGTGTTTTACCAAATGGTTTGAACGTTGTTAAGTTTCAAGCTGTTCATGAATTCCAAAATTTACATGCGGAAAAGAAGGAGAAAATTAATGAATTTGTTAGAGGTCATTTCTATGGACAATTGAATTTTAAAATGGAAAATACTTTATACTTCTTCATTGCTGGTCGTTATGAATTTAGAAATAAAGGTGTTGATTTCTTTATTGAAGCATTAGCTAGATTAAATCATAAATTAAAATCAATTGGTTCTAATATGACTGTTGTTGCATTTATCATTATGCCAGCTGCTACTAAATCTTATACTGTTGATACATTAAGAGGTCAAGCTGTTATTAAACAATTGGAAAGTACTATTAAAGATGTTCAATCTTTAATGGGTAAAAGATTATTTGAATTTTGTCAAGCACCGAATAGTACTTTGAATTCATCTCAAATTGAATTACCTGCATTAGATGATTTATTAAGACCTTCTGATCGTGTTATATTGAAAAGAAGAATGTTTGCTCTGAAAAGAGATTCTTTACCACCTATTGTTACTCATAATATGGTTGATGATGCTAATGATCCAATTTTAAATCAAATTCGTCAATGTCATTTATTCAATACTAAAGAAGATAGAGTTAAGATTATTTTCCATCCTGAATTTTTGAATTCAAGTAATCCTGTTTTAGCTTTAGATTATGATGAATTTGTTAGAGGTTGTCATTTAGGTGTTTTCCCATCTTATTATGAACCTTGGGGTTATACACCAGCTGAATGTACAGTTATGGGTATTCCATCAATTACTACTAATTTATCAGGATTTGGTTGTTATATGGAAGATTTAATTGAAAATTCTGAAGATTATGGTATCTATATTGTTGATAGAAGAATGAAATCAGTTGATGAATCTATTAATCAATTATCTGATCAAATGTTTGACTTTGTTCAAAAGACTAGAAGACAAAGAATCAACCAAAGAAATAGAGTTGAAAGATTAAGTGATTTATTAGATTGGAAAAGAATGGGATTAGAATATGTTAAAGCACGTACTTTATCATTAAAGAGAGCTTATCCAGATCAATTCAATAAAAGTTCTAACCCATTTGATTCTAATTCTCAAAAGATTACTAGACCATTAAGTGTTCCAGGTTCACCAAGGGATAGATATACAAATGGATTAATGACTCCAGGTGATTTAGGTACTTTACAAGAATCTAATGATACTGATTACATTTCATGGAATTTGAATAAAGGAGGATATGATGATGTTGATATTACTTTAAGAGGTATGAGTGTTGCACCTAGTGTTGATGGTGAAAGTGAAGAAGAATAGATTCGGAATCTTTTAAGTACTTTCCCAAGTTATCATTCATACCTATTGATGTTTTCTTTTTTGTGTTTTACTTGTTTCAAATCTTGTTTTAATTACTAATTTTTTTTTTTCTTTTAGATTACATTTCACTTTTTTTTTTGTTCTTTCCCTAATACACTGATTAATTAGTTCTCTAATTATATATACTTTTTTTCTGTTATTTGGTTGTCTTCCATTATTTTTCTTCTCTTGATATGATTTTCAGGCATATGATAACTTTGCTATCCCATCTTTATTATTGTTTTTATTACTATTTCATCATTAACAGACATCCTTTCTCTTTTATTGAACTTTTTATTATCTGTTAATTACAAGCTATTACTATGCTTTATTTGAATCATGTAGTTATTATCAAAGTATTTGGCTATATATTTACATACATGATCATAATTGCTGAGTATTTTAGCCATCTAAAGTAATTTTATATCCATTCATATCGTCGTAAGTAAGTAATTTCCTAATGAATAGGTAAGCAGCGAGATCATTCATTAGATTGTTTTTTAACCCTATATCTTATATTTTTATTCCATTCATTATCATCCACGTAAATCTTAGAGATAGTTGATTTAGGAACACTAACTAAACCAAGTTCTCTAGTTATATCACCATTTGTTTCCAAAACGTTTGAAACTAGTAAATTTGACTGATCATCGATTGATATCAATATGCCTGATAAGATCCTACCATCTGTGATGTGTAGTTTGTAAGGCAGTGAGATTAAATCTATAGGATGTAGAACATCAGCAGACGATGACAACGACGACGACGACATGACTGATATAGTGATACAACAACACAACAACACAACAACACAACAACCACTAACCATATATCAAACACCACCAAAACTACTCAAATTGAAATAAAACATGCAAATCTGCCAACTTACAAAAACGTGTCAAAAAAGCAAACAAAAACTGAAAAATCGACACGCAAATAAACTAACATTACTTTAACGTTATTATTGTTTGTATAAACTATATTAAGGTATATATATATATATATTAGGGTAAAACTATTCAATCAAAATGACGTACAATGAACAATCAGCAATTAGACATATCACCTCAAAGGATAATTTAACGTCAATGACTTTAAAATCAGACATAGCTTCGAAATACATAGTTCAAAATGAGCTTATTTTAGATTTATTTAAAATGATTAAAAAAACAAATCGTTCTAAAGTTGAAGGTATATCATTACAAGAAACATTACAAATTGATGATAATGTGACATATTTGAAAGATTGGATAAATCAACTTGAAAATGATATCGAATCACTGCAAAAAAGTGATAGTAATGATAATGAAAGTAAATCAGATGTTGATATTGAATGTTTGAAACTTGATGGTATGATTAAATCATTAGAAAATGAATTCTTACATCCAAATGATAATGAATTAAAATTACAAAATGATAAAATATTAAATGATTATAGTCAAACATTTGGAAAAATCGTATATGAAGTCAAAGGGAATATGACTCAAGATAGTGATAATTTAAACTTAGGACAAGATGAAGATGATGAACAAGAAAGAGAAATTTCTGAAAATAATAATGATAATAATAATGGCGATGATGGTAGTGAATCTACTGAAAGTAATTATAAATCTTCAATTTATTATAGATTAAGTAAACCAGTTAGGTTTAGTGATGTTGATTATCAACAAGGTGAATATAAGAGACAAAAATTGGATGATGAGGAAAAAGCAGATGATGTTGTTGAATTGGGTGATGATGAGGAGCAAGTGGTGAATGACGAACCTGTTGCTGATGAAGTTGCTGATGAACAAGAAGAACAAGAGAATGGTGAAGTTGAACAAGAAGAACAAGAAGAACAAGAACAACAAGAGGAACAAGATTCCAATACTGAACCTTCAAACCAGTGAGAACTATCTCCGTGCCATTAGTATCTAATTCCAATCCTGTACTGTACTTCTAATCAACCAAATCGAACGTGTATAATAGAATAAAGTATGATTAATATACTTAGCCACAAAACATAAACATGTAAATCACCAGCCACAGAGCATGTAGATCATCAGCCACAAACTTGATCGATAAGAAAAACAAGCAAATTTGATTGGATTTGATGTTTCAAACATGACATTTATTATACCGCTTTATTTCATATCATTATATAAAAGAATCATATATATCTATTCAAAATGTCAATGGTAAGTATAACTCAGGCTTATGTTTTTTTAAATGAATCTGTATTAAACTTCTTAAAGTAGTTAAAGCTGATTCATGTGAATAGGCACATTCATTCATTCTCCAATCTACTCATATAACATATAAAGCACATATACTAACATAATTCAATTTACGTTTTCAAATAGATCTCGAAATTAGTTCATGCATCAATTGATTTAGCACTATTATCGGGATTTCTAGCGGGCGTTAAACATTCAACTGGGTTAACTCCAAAAGTATCACTTATAAATCAACCACAATTGGAAATTTATGCTGATAAATATTTAGATATGGGTGATTATTTATATTTTGGAATCACTCAATATATGAGTGGTAGTGAATACTTCACTAGAAAGTGAGTGATTATTATAATGTCTGTTTAAGCTTACGATGATACTTTACAATTAGATACACTTTCTGTGAGATTGTGGAGTGAAGTGTTTTTCTTTTGCTATAAACCAATAGTATGATTTGGTGGTGATTTATAGCTTACTTTCTTTCTGCGTTATGACTCCGTTTTTTTTCTCTCTCTTTTGATAAAGCCTTAAATAACTATTACCGGTTGGAAATTTTTATAAATATAAACTTAAATATATGAAGATACGTAAATATGTAAATATGTATAAACTACAAGTCAATAGACAAAACACATCACTAATACGTTTGTTCATTCATGATGGATTGAAAGGCATCAATCCAAATCCTCCATTATTACCTGAATTATTATCATATCCATTATTGTTATTCCGAGCATATTGCCTACTTGTAGAATTATCAGATATTACATTATAATAAACACCAAATTGATTAGCATAACTTTCATCATAATCTTCATCTTCTTCTTCATCACCATCATCATCAGCTTCTTCCTCCTCCTCTTCCTCTTCCTCCTCTTGTTGTTGTTGATCATTCATTGACCAACTTTGCATTGGTTGTCTTGAAGTTGATGTACCCGTGTTATTCTCCGAATTCACAGGTTGTCTATTATACATGGAATATGGATTATTGTTACTATTATTGTTATTATTATTTGAACGTATTTGTGGAGATCCTGCATGTGGTGACAATTGATATTGATCATTTGGTGATATAGAAGTATTTAACAATCTATAACCTGAAGGTTGATGATAATGTAATGGATGATGTTGTGAAACAGGTTTTGCCTCTGATGTTGTGATTGATTTCGGTTGTGTTATTGATCTCATAGTTTCCCAAAAATCTAATTCTTCATCTATATCTTCAGTCAAATAATTTTTAATTACTGGTGTTGTTGATAAATTAGGTGAATTTACAGATGATGACATTCCCATACTTTTTGATGTTGGAGTTGGTTGTTTGATTGAACTTTTCCCCGATGCTGGATTCCCCCCATTAGGTCCAGATGATGAAGCTGGTGAAGGAGCTTTCCCCATTGATGTTGCTGCTGCTGATGATGATGACGATGATAGCAGGGTATTCGGATGTCTATATTTATTGTTATTTGGGCCTGGATATGGGTAAGATTTCGGACTTTTGATTCGATTGATAGGTGATTTTCTATCATTGTTCAGTAATCGCATGATATTGGATTCATTACCATTACTATTGTTATTATTATTATTGTTGTTGTTATTAGCTTTGTTTGAACCACTAGATTCAGCAGTATTTTCAGCACTTGATGAAGAAGTCAATTTTGGAACTTCAGTTAGAGGTGGTAAATAGTTGAAATGAGAATATCTATTTAGTGATGTTTCCGGATCGAGAATTGGAGATTGAGGTGAATAATGATGATGAATATGTTGATGTATTGTTATTGTGACGTTATTATATTTAGCAAGCTCTATTAATTGATGAACATCTTCTTGTGATTTTATAAATCCCGAGAATCCCGGTAATTCTTCATTCGTTTGAGGATTCAGCATTGCAAATTTCCAATCTGTTTGTGTTTTGGACGGTGTACTAAATCTATTTGACATTGGTATACCTGTTGAATTATTGTACTGTTGTTGTTGTTGTTGCTGTTGCTGCTGTTGCTGCTGCTGTTGTTGTTGTTGTTGAAGTAAAGCAGGAGATGGAGATCTTCTCAAATTACTATTATATCCATTTGATTCCATAGCCATTGTTGGAATATAATTCTTTGCAAGGGGTTGCCGCTGGAAAGTGAATCTAGGTTGTGTGGATTGATTAATCATCGGTTTCTCATACCCTATTGGAGTTTGAGATCTTGAAAGTGAAGCGAATGGACTTGTCTTGGTATGAGATTGAGATTGAGAATCCAATGGTTCGAAATTTGATTCTTGTGGAGTAGCACTAGCACTTTCAGCTACTTGATCATTTTCTAAATTAACAGTATTACCATTTTGATCTAATACACCAACAGCTTTCATAATTTCATCAGTGGCTGTATTTTTAGCAACATCAGTCATGATTCTTCTCCATCTATTTCTACAAGTTAAACTAGGTCTACCTTTGATTGCATTCGAAATAGATCTCCATTTGGTACCATATTGTTTAACACCACTAATCAATTGTAAATCTTCTTCCATAGTCCAAGGTTTCAATCTATCTTTAGTATCAGGATTCAAAACTTCAATATATCTTTTAGAACATTGATCTTCTGTTCTACCGGGTATTCCTAATGCAACTTTTTGCCATGAAGCTCCATATCTTTTGTATGCAGCCAGAAGCATTTCATCTTCAGATGATGTCCATTTACCCTTTCTTAAACTAGGATCCAATGAATTAGTCCATCTTTTTCTACAATCTTTAGATTTTCTAGTTGGTAATCTATTAGCAACTTGATCCCAATCGATTTCATCTGGATCTATCTTTTCATGATTATATTCAGTAATATTTTTGAATTGTTTATAAAGATCAATAACAATATTTCGTAGAGTTGTATCTTCTTCAGGATTCCATGATTTTCTCTTTGGTTTACGAAATATTTGATATCCTAAAGATTCACTAATCGCTAAGTGATCAACAATACCATTTGATGTTTTGTGTAATAGTGGTTTTTTAGAAACCATGTGTGATTGATTGGAAGCTGTGCTTGGTGCCATTTTATTTCAACAATCTTATCAATGAAGGATACAAAAAAGCAAAAGCCTGTATAGTAATGGGTAATGGGTAACGGGTAATGAGTAATGGGTAACGGGTAATGAGTAATTGAGTGTATGTATGTATGGCTATATTCCCAGTGATGATAAGCGGACAAGATGTAAGGTGAGAGCGGAAGGATCTAATGAGCAGCCAATAAACGTTTGAATTTAGACCTGTTGATATGAAACCATGTATATATATATAATGTAAAGTGTTTATCATTTACTGGTATCTCTATCTATTACTGTATCTAACTGTGTTGTATGTTTAACTAACAAAATTTTTTTATAACCAAATCGACGCGTCTATCGTCTCCAAATAAATATCGACGCGTCGACAGCCAACACCGCCTTGTTTCCCCTTTTAGATCGATCAAATCAATTGTGTCTTGTTCTTTTCAAGGCTTGTACCTGTAGCCTTTATCGGACCCTTTATTGTATATATATATATATATATATATAGTAGTCATACCATTTTGCCCCTTCTTCATACACAATGGAGAGAAACGGTGGCCCTTATACTGATTTCGTACATCAATTGAACCCTAGGAGCTCCACTACGGATACTCTAACCACAACCATTGCCAAAACCATACCCAGATCAACCATCAAATCAATATGTTCAAGTCAATTTGATATAATCCAAGATGCAAAGATAAGGGTTTATAGTCATAAGTTGCTCAAGCATGGTGAGGGAAATTCAGAATTGAATGATAGTCTTGTATTATATTGGCTTGAAAATTCAAACATTTATCTAACTGGGTTAAAACTTCTTTTCGATAATCAAATCTTTAAACATTCCAACTGTCATGAATTGATGATTGGTATGTTTGTGTATAATCATTACATACTACATTATATAATACCTGCATTAACAATAGATTCAATAGAAGATCAAGGTTTCATTCAAGGATTGCAATCAATCTCGAATAAATTCACAGAGAAGAAGTCATGTCAAGAAGAGTTATTAATGGCTTTACAAGAAGCAAACTCAATAATTAGAGAATCTAATTTTGGGACGGGTAAGAAACGGAAATCATTACAAAGATCTCAAAAGATTAATTTTAAAAATATTCAAGATGATTTGTATCCGACAACGCCCAATGGTACGAATGATGATGAAGAACTAGAAACTCAGGAAGAAAACGGGCTATTTGGGGTTGAATCATCAGATTCAGAGTCAAATTCAAATTCAGATACACCATCAGATGTACCTGCAGGAAAATCACATGATAACAACTCAATAAACTATGATGATGAAGTTGCTGAAAATCCGTATGAAATACCAAGTACACAAGAGCCTATAAATTCAGACACCCAGTTCGCAATCGATTATATGGATCAAGATGAATTATTTGAACTTTTGAAAGAAGGATGTAAGATACTTTTAGTTGATTTAAGACCATTTGATCAATTTCTAAAATCTCATATTGAAAATATGAATGATGTGATAAATGTTGATGTACAAATATTGACCAATGTTGATACATTTGAAGAATTAATGCATTCGTTACAAATTGGGAATATCGATTTCTATAGTAAATTATCCAATTTTCATAAGTATAAATACTTGATCTATTATTCACATGAGCCAAAACTCAATTTCGAAGAGTTGAAATTTCACAATATTATGAGTTTGGAACTACAACGATTGAAAAATAGTCAAAAATATATGTCAGATACTAAGATATTGAAGCTTGACGGAGGTTTTAATGAATGGATGTATTTATATGGCAATGAACATATAAGGTCATTTGCGGATAATAGTAGCTCTAAGAAATCCAGTTTCAATTGTCCTCCACCAACAAGCCCACCACCACCAACTCCACAGGCCAGAGATTATACAAATTCTTATCAGAATTATCCTAAGGGTATAGAGCAACCACATTTTCAAACTTTACAACCATCAATCGATCCTACTTCATCACATCAAAGTTATAGAAATATAGAACAACCACAAGGTCAGTTTCAAAGTTTACAACCGTCAAATGAGTTAAGTTCTTTTGCTGGGAATCGATTATCTGCTCTTTATGCTAGTAACGTGAGCTCTCAAAGCTTATATTCAAATGGAAAAAAACAGCCATTGTATCAACAACCTTACCAGCAACAATATCCAGTAGTCCCTCAACCACAACCACAACCACAACAGTATCCAGTAGCACCTTTACAGGTAAAACAACAACCACAACCACAACAGGTGCGGATGCCACTGGCTTATGTTCGACTATTCAATTATGGTTCAACATGTTATATCAATTCAATGATTCAATGTTTATTCACAGTGTCATATTTTCGTAGATTAATAACAGACGATAAGAAATTATCAAGAGTACTAAGAACGGAAAATGATTCACTTTCATTAGAATTAAATAGAATTTTCAAAGAATTTCAATATGTTAATGGATCAACAACTATTAGACCGAATAATCTAATGAGATTATGTTCAAAACTAAAACCTGATTTGAATATACCAAATGAACAACAAGATACATCTCAGTTTTTTTATTTCATCATGGATCGTTTACATAACGAACTGAAAATTGAAGATACATTACAGAATAGGGAAATATATAGTACACAAAATCCAGAAACTGATCCATTTACAAATTTAATTTCAAATGAAGCATATATCAAATGGCATACAACTCTAATCAAAAATGAAGGTGTTTCACCAATAACCAAACTATTTCAAATTCAACATCAAATGAATTTGAGATGTCAAAGATGTGGATATGAATCAATAAATTATGATTATTCATTCATGTTAAACTTGAATATGGATGGTAATGAACATCATTTAAGTGATCTTATAAAGAAAAATTTAGAAAAAGAAGAACTTTCAGATCGTTTAGGAAATGCTTGGAACTGTCCACAATGTGAAAAATACAGTAAAGAATTGAAAGAGTTGAATAAGATATTACAACAACAACAGCAGCAACATCAACAACAACAAGAAACAAACACACATAAGAAGAGAACATTTTTCAAATTTAATAAAAAAGAAACTACATCTACATCTTCATCACCACCGGAACAACCAATACAACCATTAGAATTCCTCACAGATGAAGAACAATCCAAATATATACATTATACAGAATTATTAAACATACAATCAAAATCATTCAAATCAACAACATTTATAAAATTACCACAAATTCTAATAATTTATTTATCTAAATTTTCAGCAACAGGATCAAGAAAATTAAGCACACCTTTGAAATATCCAACTTCATTAACTTTCAAGATAAATAGAGATGGTGTTGAAGTAGTTTATGAATATGGATTATCTTGTTGGATTGATCATTTAGGTAACTCAATTACACAAGGTCATTATACTGCTGTTGTTAATAGAGATAATAATTGGATTTATTGTGATGATGATAGATTCCATTTATTTGATGTTGGAGTGGGAGGTAATACACAAACACAATCACAAAGACATGGATTGGAGATTAAAGATGGTGATGCATATATGTTATTCTATAGACAATTGTAATTATAAATATAAATATGAAAATATGAATATAAGATAGAATATGTAATGGTTCTGATGATATTGCAAAAGACTTGCTTTCTGTATACTGAGAAGAAGTTTGCTGTTGGAAACTCGTTGGGTAAGAGCTGAACGTTTGAGTTCCAGGAAACTTTTGATGTTGGTATGAAGAGTTCATTCACAGTTATCGAAAACCCTTTAAATTCAACAACATCAAAACTTGGCTGGACTTCAAACGCTTTGTACTTACCCAAAGAGTTTCCGACAGCTATCCAAACAGTCTCCTCACAGGACTTCCGGTCCTTCATCGATGTTCCAACTCCCACTAATCCTCAGACATCGACTAACTTCTTCCGTTTTGCAACTCATAATCATTACTACCTTTTGTCCGGAACTGACCACATCTATCTAATCTCTTGAGAGCCAGTACGGTGCTTTAATTAGCTGCTCTGATAAAGTAGATACTTTCAGCTATTGTGAGCATGATATCTTTCCGTTAGTTGTTAATTTTGCGCGCAGTTGACTACTATGCCACACTGTTATTACCATTCAAATTCTTATCTACTCATCATGGCCACGAATTGTAGCTGGTAAAACGATGGCGTATTTCAGTGTAGTATCGATAAAGCTTGTTTGAAGTTTCAACTATCTGCCAGTCAAACCACAACTAGTTAATGTCAGTGGTATATATCTAGCATACACCACACAGACTGTATTCTGATGCTATGAACCTCTTCAAGTGTCGCATATCGCTAAACGCCCGGTTTCCAAAAAAGGCAGTTTGTTGTGGTTTGTGACACAAGCAGTGACGTAATCTTACTCTGACTTAAACGCCTGATTTATCCCTTTTTCTTGACTATTTAAACGAACAAGACTTCTCCCCCCAATTTCTTTCTTCCTTTTTTACTCGCCCACTTTCTTCTTCTTCCTCTTCTTCTTCTTCACTTAGTATCTTTAGTAGAAACCACCACTACTACTACAGCTACTACTACCACCACCACCACCACTACTCACGGAATGTTTGTTCATATTGCAAGTATCATCTTCTTGCAGATTATTACACTCAAGTCTTTGCAAGATTAAGATATTGCACTTGGCGCTTATAT